>BRDA01001316.1:40899-61483 GCA_036984385.1 Crenuchus spilurus | reverse complement strand
AATAAAATATTAGATTTTGGCACCTCCACATCACTGCATTCAGTTTTTATTCACAATTTGTTTAGTGTCCCAACTTTTTTGGAATCCGGTTTGTACCAGTAAAGCCAAGATCATGGTATCAATTTACAAACAATATGTTGTGAATCTTTAGTCTAAACTTAGTCACAAAGCCTCAGAGAATTATGTGTTTGTTTTGAATAGAAGGATTTGCTGTAAGCAGGTTTGGGAAGTCCCTATCTCAAAGTTCTCACTTTAGTGAAGCAAGAAAAAACTGTTCCATGACCTCAGAAAGGATGTGTGTAACGGCTTCAGGGGTTTGCAGTGGAAGCTAGGGAGGGGGTGGAAATTAGCTCATTATCTGTTCCTTTTTCTCAGGATGTACCAATGAATGGAACAGGTTTGTTACGTTCTATTAAACGTGATGTGTTTTTCTCTCTAACTCTTGTACTCTGGTAGTCTCCAGGGTACCTCCATGATGAGGTGGAACCTGAGCACACGAAGAAGGGACTTAACTTTAACATGCATTAATATAACAAAATTTAACTCTAAGGAATTTTGGACCGTATCTGCTGATTCATTTGTTGCAAAATGTAGTGATGTTTACACAATGAAAAGGGAATCTATGATAGTAATTATATATGTGTGATAGCTTTGCATGCAGTAAGAAGAACACTTCATGTGTGTTCATGGTTGAGTGACACTGTTATCTGTGTGTAGAAACAGCTGAGGCCTTTTTTTAACGAGAGCAGAAACTGTGCCAGGCACCGCTGTCCCTCAGCTACTAGATAAGGCTTAATCTGTGATTGCGACCCACAAATTTACAGATTATTCTGGTGTGCCACTGCACAACCATCCGTAAGATCCTCAGTGGAGGCCTGCCCTGTCAAATCGCTTCCATCAAATCTCATTGGCTATCCATATCTTTAGTCCCGCCTTTCTTTTACAGTCCCTCAGTCTGGATGCTGGACATTGGTGGTGGTTGAGATGAGTCTCTAATGTCTGTCCTTTATATCAATTTATTTTTGTATCGTTTATAGCTCAATTAGACTGTTTGGCTACAGTATGTGGTTACTATATTGCACAATGACATATTTTTTCATTTTTGAAATGACGTGTAATTTCCTGAACCAAACCAGTATGTCTCGTATATAATTAGGGCTTCATAAAATCAAGAGATATCAAACCCAGGTCATATCTGCAATAATGTCATAGCTAACGGTTGTATTATTATATCCCTTATAATTCACCATTTATCAACCTTCAAACAACAGTATGGATGTTGTGCCTATTCCATTCCACCATCTAAAGCTATTTAGCCTTCAAAAGTAGACACATTTATTGTCCTTTACAGCAATAATGAGAGAGAGAGAGAGAAAGAGAGAGAGAGTTAGAGTTAGTTAGTTAGTCAGTTCACAACTTAGAGTTACTTGATTTGCCCAGGAAAGTGCCAGTAGTTTTGGGTAAAGGCCCATCTTTGATAGCCTACTTGCTATCAAAGCAAGGCACAGATCATCACTCAAGAAGGGACATTAGTTTGTCTTTGACGTCAAAATCTCAGTGCTCTTGGGTGCCCCTCATCGAATATTTCATCTCGTATGTCTACATGAATCTAAAATGTCAAATAACGTTTACATGCTGTTTTCAGAATTAAGGTATAAAGCTGAATATGTTAGCTTTTCATGACATATTTAAATGAGATTTTAAAATTAATTTTAGTGCATAATATCAATTTCTTTGGTTTTCAGTAGTGAAAGAATCTAAAATATTTAATGCACCATATCATTTTGTTTGTTTTTATTCCAATATTTTACAATATCATCAAACAAACAGTATGTGTGCATTGTAGATGATGCATTAACTTACTTTCACTTAGAAAATTCATCAGATCATGTAATGTAACCAAGGTTGCATACAGCTAAAGTTGTTATGGAAAGAGTTGTGTGGCTCTTGTGTCTGTAATCACTGGCTTTTAACACTTCCAAATAACAGCTCTTGCAGCTGTTACTGTTTGTATAATCTTTGAAAGGCTCTGTGGTACAAGATGATGAAGATGTATTAGTGTGCTTTGAAACAGGCTTAAGTCAAAGGTACTCTCTCTCCCTGTTCTACTCTGCATTTGACTTGGGAATGGAATAACAATGCATTAGCAGCATCAGTGCTGATCTGAGATCAGTCCTATTTGACACAAATATAAACTCGGCCTTGCGGTCTCATAGCTTGCGAGTTAGGGTTAGCGTGTGTATAGCCATAAAAAAGCAGGACCTCCTGTCTAGGCTGCCTTATCCTGGTGAAATATGGACTCACGTACTCTCTCAGCCACCTTAAATGGTAATGATGATGTTGAGGAGTTCAGTGCAGCCTGTCCTGCACTAGTTGTGCTCAGATGTTTGCCTGCGCAGGGCTTGATGCATCTGAGGCAGCATAAGGCCACGTGCATGAGATTTAATACTATTTAAGAGGATTCGAGGCAGATGGCATCCTTTTGTTTGAGTGTGGGGTTTATTATTAGAGAACAGAGGTGCGCAGAAGTATGGACACAGGCGCTGGCCCAGTTTGTCTTGTAGATGCCACACAGCACTGGAAATATTTGGATGTCAGAGGTGCTTAAACTCTCGTTTCCAAGTGCTTCTCTCAAGTTGTCCCAAAAAAAGTTGCTAACACCAGACATCACAGTGTGTTTGCTTTTTGCTTTTAAAGGTCTGTTTGTCTCGCATTCCTTAAAAAACCCTCATATACCAAAACTATTTGTGAGGGAAACTACTGTCTTCCATTCCACTAATCCTCCATAACGGCCACATATAAGTCTGCATAGCATTATACTAACGAGAGGGAGAGAGAGAGAGAGATACACATAGAAGAAGAGTAAGCTAAGATGAGAGAAGGGACTGGTAGAGAAAAGGAGAGAAATGGGTAGACAGAGAAGAAGGGGAGAGAGAGAGAGTGAAATAGAGAGAAACAGAGAGAGGTAGAGGGATGGAGAAACAAATAGAAGGAAAGAGAGAGAGAGGGAAGGAGAGATTGGCATGAAGGAGAGAGAGAGAGAGCGAGAGAGAAACGTAGAGAGGGAGAGGGATGGAGAAATGACTAGACAGAAGAAGGAAAGAAGAGAATGAAGGAGGGATGGGTATGAAGGAGAGAGAGAGAGCAAGAGAGAAACATAGAGAGAGATGGAGAAATGAATAGACAGAAGAAGGAAAGAAGAGAGGGAAGGAGGGATGGTAAGAAGGAGGGAGAGAGTGAGAGAGAGAGTGAAATAGAGAGAAACAGACAGATTGAGAGGGATGGAGAAACAAATAGAAGAAGGAAAGAGAGAGAGGGAAAGAGAGATTGGCATGAAGGAGAGAGAGAAAAAGAGAGAAACGTAGAGAGGGAGAGGGATGGAGAAATTAATAGACAGAAGGAAAGAAGAGAATGAAGGAGGGATGGGTATGAAGGAGAGAGAGAGCAAAAGAGAAACGTAGAGGGAGAGGGATGGAGAAATGAATAGACAGAAGAAGGAAAGAAGAAAGGAATGAGGGATGGGTATGAAGGAGAGAGCGGTAGAGAGAGAAAGACAGAGGGAGAAACATAGACAGTGGAAGAGGGATGGAGAGAGGGAGCGAAATGGAGAGAAACAGAGGGAGAGGGATGGAGAAACAAATAGAAGGAAAGAGAGAGAGAAAGAGGGAAGGAGAGATGGGCATGAAGAAGAGAGAGAGAGAGCAAGACAGAAACATAGGGAGAGGGATGGAGAAATGAATAGACAGAAGAAGAAAAGAAGAGAAGGAAGGAGGGATGAGTATGAAGGAGAGAGTGGTAGAGAGAGAAAGAAAGAGGGAGAAACATAGACAGTGGAAGTGGAATGGAGAGAGAAACTCATAAATAGAAGAAAGAGGGAAGGAGAGATGGGTATGAAGGAAAGAGAGAAATGTAGACAGAGGAAGAGGGATGGAGAAATGGATAGACAAGAGGAGATAGAGGAAAGGATATGGGTATGAAGGAGAGAGGGGGGGGATAGATGGGTAGAAAGACAAAAAGATGGAAAGAGATGGTGATAGAAGGGGCGAGAGACTGGTAGAGTGTGAGAGAAAGAGAGAGAGAGAGAGGTAAACAGAGACGAAGAAAGACAGATACTGGTAGACAGAGTAAAAGGTAGAGCGATAGGGTGTATGTGAGAGAGACAGAAGAGGGAGAGAGAAGAGGGAGAGGGAGAGAGAGAGAGAGAGAGAGAAAGAGCGCGCGCTAGAGAGAGAGAGAGAGAGAGGACGCAATACGGGTGGGTACAGCAAGAAAGCGAGAGAGAGCTACGGTGAGAGTGAGAGAAGGGGCGCGCGAGAGAGGAACTGATAGACAGAAGAGGGTAGATACACAATACGGGTAGAGAGAAAGAGAGAAAGAGCACGCGAGAGAGAGAGACGCGAATCCACCGAGCAGGAGAAAGAAGGTACTCTTGGTAAGGAATTGCAGATGGATGGAATGAAACCCGCCATGGAGACGACGGCTGAGGAGACTCAGGACGAGAGAGAGGAGAGTAAAGGTAACGGCGCGCGCGGCGTTTGTAACGGTTCTCTTGCGCGCGACACACGCTTCTGTCACAAAAGCCCGCGCGCCCTTCCACACTAGTGCTGCTCATTATGACGTTCCACGTATTGTTCACCTCACTTCACCACAATCGGTTATTTATCATCACAGCACCGCGCCACGGAGTCCTGCCTCACTATACGTCGCGTGTGAAAACGAATCCAGTCAGCCTGCACGTCTTTTCCGCGTGACCGTGTGTTGTGAATTAAAGGTGTGAACGCTTTCTTTGTGGAGCTCGTCGTGCTCCGTGGTGAGCGGTGTCGCATTTTACTGGCGGCGCTGTTTGTATTGGTGAAGTGTAGGAGTGTAGGAGGCTGCTGCTAAATCGCTTCTCCTGTCATCACTCCATTGTTGTGCTGTAGATGGATTAAACATGGCTAACCTGTGACTTACACAGGCAGTCAGTTCAGTGTTGTGCTCTTTCACAATCACTATCTCCACTGATTCACCACCATAACCGAGCAGCCGTCACGATTCTGATGAAGGTTTTATTAGTGTAAACAAACTCAAACAACGCCATGACTGCATACAGCAGTGAGGACCATAAACAATAAGATCTCTCTCTCTCTCTCTCTCTCTCTCTCTCTCTCTCTCTCTCTCTCTCTCTCTCTCTCTCTCTCTCTCTCTCTCTCTCTCTCTCTCTCTGGTTGTGTCAGTGTATAAATCCCATTGCATATGTATTACATATTCATTGTAATTATAATTTGGCCAGATGTATCATCATTATTTATTCATAATTATTGGTTGTGTTTATGTATAAACCCAATGATATATTTATTATATTAGAATTAATTATACTCATGTATAATTATATCAGCTTTGTCCAGGATTATCTGTATTGTTTTATTTTTTTTTATTTCTAACATAAGCACTGGCGTCCTCCCCTACCTAAAGGTCTCAGTGTGCCGGGTTATATTGTATATTTGACATTTACAACATTTATATTGGTTACTGTGGCGAGTGCTGATGTGTTTTTTTTCATCATTTACTTCTGATGCACTGGAATCCACCACCTTATGAATTCAAGCCCACTGGAGTACCCTTTCACTGCCCCCTCCCCTTCACCTAGAACCCTGTTAATTCTGCTCGAGCAGTTTGGTTCAATATGGAACATTTTAGTTCTTCTTCTGTTACTCGCTCAAGTCCTTTGTGTTGAGAAACAGATATGATATGTCCATTGTGAAGGATTCTCTTGAGTGCTTCCCAAGCATAATGGACAGATGAACGGAGGAAAGTGGGCTACTCCTGAACTTCACCCTTCAGTACACGCTATCACTTACATCAGTAGAGCTTTGCAGCTATTGAATTTTTGCTAATGTGGAAAATGGTCTTGTTGATGCACTTGTTGATGTCTTTATCCCATGCCGTCATTCCACTTGGGAGAAAATCATACTACACATACAGACACTGTTTGAGTAAACAGGCTATATTTAGTGATTATATGGGATGCAATCAGGGCAATTTTATATGATTTTTAAAAATAAAATGGTTTTGCACATTGTGAAATGTCCCATTTGACTGGACTTGGTTTTGATTGGCTCTTATTCTTATGGATATGCTCAATACACAGTGGAGTTTTTGAGCATGGCCGCAAGATACTGCAGAGGATGGGAGTGATGGCAAAGAAGTGACAGGCATTGTATTTTTTTGTCATGGCTGTTGACGGTAAATTCAATAAGGCTTGAGGAAAGACTGACCCCTTAGAAGTAAGGGTACACACCTGGGAGCTGATGAAGATTAGATTTTGGTTCTTTATGAGACTATTTCTCAGTTAGATTCAATCTGATCTACAGTTTTTAAAAATGTAAATATGCAAATGTAACCAGAGAAACTGTTTACGTATGGATGAGACAATTAATATTTTTATTTGAAAATAATAGCTAAAAATACTGAATGTTATAATCACGTCACACTATCATTCGCGTTTTGATACATTTTTCCACCTCTTGGTAATCATCCAAATACCAGGTGAGTTAATAGATAAAATTCTCCTTTGTGGCTCTTCGGTTTCTTATGAATATTACATGGCTCCTCCTATGTGGCTGAATTTGCCACCAGCATGATTAGATTTTAATGAGCTTTAAGGATATAGCCAGTGGAATGCCATGTGGTGTATCTAGCTTATGTTGGAAGGTTTGAATGAAGGTTTCGTGTTTGCAGTGACTGATTGTGAATGCACTAGTCCAGGATGAACTGTGGGGTCAGGCTCACTTAATTGGTTCACTTATGCCAGCAATTATTTGAATCAAGCGCTTAAATGCTTTGCGTAAGATGATTCTGGCCAGTGAGCGCCTCATGAGGGCTGGGTGTTGGCTGCCGTTGTTAAAACAGGAGTGTTGTGGGTTATTTAGAAAGAATTTGAGAAACTGATTCTAAGGCAGATGTTGGTTGAGTCATGCAATGCAACCAGAGGAGTTTTGCATGAATGCTGGTAAGGGATGGGAGTGGTTGGCCGATTTGTGTGCTATCCAAACTCATCTTAGTGTTTTGATGATATAAATATGGTTTTGTTTAAAGCAGGGCTCTTCAGATCTTGTCCTGGAGGGCTGGTGAGCAGCTCGGGTGATTTCCCTGCAAAGACAACTACTAAACCTGGCAATGAACAGATGAACTGAATGAGGTGCGTTAAGCAGGGACATTACCAAACTGTGCATTAGCCCTTCAGGATGGTATTTCAACATCCCAGTTTTAATGCATGCAAATTATATGTAAACAAATCATGTTTTGGCGTGTTTGTAACTTAAAGTGAAGTAGAACCACATGATTCTGATATTAAATGATAAAGGAATATCCAAGTCGAGCCTTAAATGGTCAATGTTGGTAGTACTTTAGCCCCACCCATTTCCATTGAAGTAATTAGGAGTGTTTCAGCAGGGACTTTTATGAATGAGTTATACAATATAATGCAGCCAATTATAACAGAGTCACTTGTTAACTGAAATATCAGCATCTTTGTTGACTCGAGCAAATTGTACACATAAACAAAACTCAAAACAAATAAAAGATATATCATGATCAGGTCACACATTGTGCTAGGCTTATGTAATAAATGGATGTTAAACCTTCAGTGTTTTTGTTTTTCATAACAATATGAAATCTACAGTGCCATGAATATCATGAAAAACATTGTTGTTAATAAATTAACAAGGTAAACTGTCATTTTATATTCACTATGTTGATCAGTTTGGGTTATAACTGCTGAAAATCAGAAATCCAGCATCTCAAATTAGTAGAGTACTTCATTTGGAGTTTGAGTAAATTACTATTCAAAACGAATCATCATTAAAAAAAGCTTGAAATGTCACTTTACGAGGCACTTTTTTAATATATAATTTTATTCCTATGTTTTTGCCCATTTTTATCCCCTTCCCAATGTAGTAGTAGCCAATTAGCCCATCCCCTCCATTAGGACTCTCCCCATCACTTTTGCACTGTCCCTAACACTAGTAAGGTGAAGACAAGCACAAGCCTCCTCCATTGTGTGTGATACGGCCACCACCTCTTTTCAAATTACTGCTGATATACCGTCACTGGGGAGTCAATGCGCTCGGAGGAAAGCGCAGGGTTCCCAGTTCCGAATTGACCAATCAGTAGACGCCTGAGCCAGTGGACATTGTAATGTGAAAGTGATAGGGAGAGAGAGAGTGCCATCTATCCACCCAGAGGGAACACTGCAAATTTTTGCTCTCTTGGGCTCCGGCTGTTGATGGTAAACAGCATGACCGGGATTCAAACTTGCGATAATCTGGTCATAGTGTCAGCGTCGTAGCCTGCTGAGGAACTCGGGGCCCCAAGATATGAGGCACTTAACCCCCAACTGCTCCCCAGGCACTGTGGAAAGGGCTACCCACCGCTTCAGGCACATGTTCTCACAACCTAGTGTGTTCACTAGTGTGTGTTTCACTGCACGGATTAAATGTGGAGGTCAAATTCTGTTGTGTGCAGTCACATTGGCAAAGTTAAATCTAATCTAATATAAGCCATTTTACCAAATTAAATAATGAACACAAATGAACTTCATCACAATATTCACATTTTTTATAGATGAACTAGTATATTTGCTGGAACATCTGGAAAGTAAATGAAAATGCAAACATTTGAATAGCAAGAGAGCTGATTGAATAGCAGTGGTTGAATAGCAGCTCTGTATTGGTTGGCATGGAAATCGATGAATTACTTCATGCCATCTGAAAAATCACAGAAGTGAAGCATCAGAAAATGACAGTTCTCTGGGAATCCCTTGACCGTTACATAAAATGGATGAGAATTGTACAGTGGGGAAATGTATAATCCCAGACATAGGATTGATATTTGTCCTGATTGCTTGCTAATCTGGAATTCAGACATTCTGTTGGGCTTCATGCATAAATCTACAATCGAGTGAACAGATCAGGTGCCCTTTTCAGCTCTGTATATGTCAAGCTACAGCTACATGGCTTTAGAGATGAAGTCATATAATAATGTCCAAGGTGATTACTGATGGACTGTGCCTGGAGTAAAGATGCTAGGATACCCAGCCTCACATGATCAGCCTACGTGTAAGAGCATGAGGGCGGCATGAGAAAGTGTGTAGGGAAAGTGTCATTATCATCTCAGTCCACTCTGTTGCTACGTTTGCTTTACATTCCTGGTTTACTGAAATATTAATCATCTCAAGTTCTTGTTGTCTTGGAATCTTCAAGTCCTTCGCACTCTTATCTGTCTACATCTCTCCTCTCCCGCTCACGGGGGGGAAAAATGCAGGAGGGGTGTTCTTACATAACTCACGTTTATTCGTTCACTGCCGTTTCCTTGCTAGAGTAGGTCCTGAGATGAGAGGGATTACATCATGGCTTTGATGGATGGAAAGGTAGAATGAGGGAGGGAGGAGAGGGAGGAGACAGCACAGGAGGAGAGTTTCACTGTAAAAATCCTTGCACATATTACATCATTGCTGTGATCAAGGGAAAGAGTCTGTGAGGATGAAGAAAAGGTGGAAGATACTGCAGAGGGGGATGCCAGTGATGGTGAAAATGACAGGATTTGCTTTCTCTTTTGTTTTTGTCATGGCGTTTGAGTCAGATTTTTAAAAAATGTCTGACTTCTTACAGGCAGAGGTACAAATCTCTAAACGAATGAGGTTCATGAATTTATATAAAATTACTGTTTAAATTATTTTTCATTCAGAATTATTTTAAAGGAGCTGTCAGCCATTTTACCACAAACAATATTTATGAAGCAGCGATGGACTGGCGCCCTGTCCTGGGCTTCGTTGAATAGTGTACTGCCCTGCCCTGCGCCCAGTGAGGGGGTAGGGGACTAACCGCGACCCTCATTAGGAATAAGCGGGTGTGATAATGAATGAATGAATGAATATTTATGAAGGTGATAATGTAATTTTTTTTCTTGTATGTACAGTGGTAACCCTACTTACGAGCATCCCTACTAACGAGTATTCCAGGTAACGAGTCGAGATCTCTGAATATTTTTGTTCCAGGTAACGAGTAATATTCCAGCTAACGAGTAGCGTAAATTTCTTCAATTATGCCAAACCACTAGGGGCGCTGCGGTCATAGCATCTCCTAGATGCTACCGTAGAAGAAGAGGTCAGTCATTACCTTTGACCGCTGTCCAGTGAAAGTGCCTGTTGAAAGCGACGCAAAGGTAGCAAAAGGTAGTGAACAAGAAAGTTAGATAAATTTTACTTTTACTTTTCATATGATAAGTGTAACCATGCCATACACGTATGCCCATCCTCCTGTCCTCCTTAGCCACCAGCCTACACGAGCGCCGTCGTCGTCTAGTTTGTTTTAAAACAAAAAAAAAATTCACTCAAGCATTGGTAAAATCTGATTTATTTATATGATCTAATTATTAATAGCATATCCAAGCAAGTCTGGAATTATAATGGGGAAGGAAGAGCTAAATGTTCCATTGAATGGCTACAAATCTGTATCATACTGAACTACATAGCATCATATCATAGTGAATCAAATGTTGTTGAATCACACTGTATCACAGTCATGGGTGAATCATATTATATGTGCATTAGTAGTTATTATGTATCCTTAAAGCACTGGATTGCTGCCAGTAGATGTACATCCTTACTACACCTTTTCAGATTAGATTAGATTACATAAACTTCATTAGTCGTTTTTGAAGACTCCTTCAGGGAAAGCTCCCACAGCAGAAAAGCAGCAGCGCACAGGATAAAAGATAAAATCACTATAAACAATTACTAAGTAAAGGTAAAAGTACTCTACTTAAATGAAAATAAAATTAAAGATTAAAATTCAGCTCATAGCAGTTTAGCCCCGCCCATTCACACTGAAGTTATAAAGAGTGTTTCAGTCTAGATAGTTTTTTTTTATTGAGGCACATTGCAGGGCAGCTAATCCGAACAGAAATTATATGTCCTTAAGATCCATCTAAGTAATAAAAACAGTGAAGTTGGAAATGGTCATGCAAAAATTAATGTTAATGGTTATATAAACCAAAATATATGACCTCTCTGAACTTAATGTAAAAAAAACTTGAGATGTCAAAAAAAGAGAATATTTTGTATTATATATGCACACATTTTAGTTAAAAGTGAGCTGTTACTCACTTTTAGAAGTGGTGTGTGATGTTCGATTTGACTTCATGCTACTTTAGGTTGTCTGCCCACTGCACCAAAAGTGACTAAGCAATGACAAGAAGAGAGCTATCATCTGGCTGTCATTCAACAGTGGCATTATACCAAATTACTTTGCTGAAGGTCAGCTTGCGAGTTCCATAACATCTTCTCCACTCAGACTGATGAAATATCCTCCATCTCTGTGCAGGCTCCTACTCCATGGAGTTTTATACATATGGGATCAGCCAAGTCCTGAGCTTCAGTCTGAAGTGGCATCAGTTAATGCTTGCAACAGAAAGAATTTTTGATATTTGGAGATATGCTATGGCTGGCTTTCCAGCAAAACATTTTACAAATGTTATGCGCTTTTAAGTTGACTTGACTTTTGCTTTAAGCAGAATCCACTTTACATCCATTTGCAATCTATGTTTGTAAACTAATTTCTCAACCTCAGCACTAAAACTTGAGCTGGTTAACAAACAGGTAACCCGTAATACAGGGTCTAGCTAACACGACCAAGCTTTTTCAAAGTGCCAGTGGTTACTAAAAAGAAAATCACCATTGCTTTATATAAGCTGACCTCGTGTGAGTATAGTGTAGTGAGAAAAGTGTTTGGTGTAAGTGTTCTGTACGGTATAAGAATTAAACTAATTAAATATATTAACAGCTTGATATGACAACTTTATTAGAAAAAAAAAATTCTGTCAGCCTTGTTCACATATAGCTTTAGCAATATTCTAACTTTTTCACCTCGTCCTATAGCATAAAAGTCTTTTTGCAGTATTTAGGTGTATTTTTTTACATTTTGGCCTTTTTCTATTCAAGGTTTTCTTTTAATTCCCAAAACTTCTGTCCATATCATGTACTAAAGTCTAAACACGAAAGCTTAAAGTTATTCAATAAAAATGCCCATTTTGCCTCCTGAACCATATCACATTGTAGTCATTTTTGGAGTGAAGAACCACACTACCATAGCATTGGTAACATTATGTAAAGAAAAATGCTGTAGAATGAGCACTGACTGGAGTCTATAACTGGGATTTATAAAATATTTGATCTCACAATTTATAGAAGCTGTCAAATATAAGTTATAAATTCTGTTGATTCCAAGGTTGCAGGTAGTGGTTCTTCATGTGAATGTGTTGGTTTTGACCCTTTCTAAACCTCCCCTCATGGCATTTCAGTATTATTCATCCAATACCAGGATGAATCACTGCTTCACTGTGTTAAATCAAGTCTGCTAGTGATGGAGTATTTCTTCTTCAAACAAATATTTGTATTGTACTGGTGCAGTTCCACAAATGATAATATTGTAGAAAATTTTCACTTTTGTCCATAAGTTAATTAAAAAAAGTAAAGTGCCATATATTTTATATTCATTTCATGTAAAGTGACATTTCAAGACTTTTTTGTTTTAATGTTGATACCATTTGAATAGTAAACTCCAAATGAAATCATATAATAATTTGAGATTTGATTTTTAATTATGATGAAAAATTAACTTCATGAATTTCATATATTTTTTAATGTGTTTATTTGCATTTAGTGCTATAACACTGCTCAAAAAAATAAAGGAATCACTAAAATAACACATCCTAGATCTCAATGAATAAAATATTCCAGTTGAAAATCTTTATTTATTACATATTGGAATTCGTTGAGAACAAAATAATATAAAAATGATCAATGTAAATCAAAATTATTACCCCTTGGAGGTCTGGATTTGGAATCATACTCAAAATCTCATACCACCCTCATGGAGTCTGTTTCTGACAGTGTGAGCAAAAACATGGATATTAGTGGTCTGCTGGAGGTCATTTTGCAGGGCTCTGGCTCTGCTCCTCCTGTTCCTCCTTGCACAAAGGAGGAGGTAGCGGTCCTGCTGCTGGGTTGTTGCCCTCTTACTGCCCCCTCCATGTCTCCTGGTGTACTGGTCTGTCTCCTGGTATCGGCTCCATGCTCTGGACACTGTGCTGACAGACACAGCAAACCTTCTTGCCACAGCTCGCATTGATGTGCCATCCTGGATGAGCTGCACTACCTGAGCAACTTCTGTGGGTTGTAGACATCACCTCATGCTACCTCTATGGTGAGAGAACTGACAAAATGCAAAAGTGACCAAAACATCAGCCAGAAAGGATGAGAACAGAGAAAAGGTCTGTGGTCACCACCTGCAGAACCACTCCTGTATAGGGGTTGTCTTGCTAATTGTCTCTCATTTCTACCTGTTGTCTGTTCCATTTGCACAACAGCAGGTAAAATTGATTCACAGTCAGTTTTGCTTCCTAACTGGACAGGTTGGTTTCACAGAAGTGTGGTTGACTTGGAGTTACATTGTGTTGTTTAAGTGTTCCCTTTATTTTTTTGAGCAGTGTATAAACAAAAAAAACCCCATGAATTACCAAGATGAATTCTTTTACACAATGTGTTTTGGTACTTTGGATTTATTTTTTGAGAGGAAAAGTAAAATCTTTTCTTCCTCTTCAAAGATGGTATGCTTGGCATCCATGAAGAATCCCATGGCACAGCTGCAGATGTTATTAGATGATTTCTTCCAGACTGATTCCACTGAAGGCCATCAAAATGCCAAGTTTCCCCTGCCTAGACAAGATGAAGAACCCTGAAAAAAAGACGGTTCTACCAGGAATTCTTTGAACTATTACATAACATATAACATCTCCAGTTTTATTGTTGAACTGAAGCTCTGCTTGGTGGCATAACTAGAAAAGACCTTGTTGTTTTTACTACTTGCCAATGCTTAAAACCACACACATTCTCTCAGTGAGTGATAAACGCCATGCTAGCTGTCCATGTGGCGTTAGCCCTGAGTGCTTTTGCTACATTAAATCTTCACTTACCAACATGCTCCGCCTGCACACCAAGCTTTTCATTAGCCCATATCAGCTTCCCTGATCTTTCTTTCCATCTCCATAGTGCTGCTCTCACACACTCTCATTCTATCTTGTTCATTCTGTCTTTCTTTCAGCTGTTTTTTTTCTTTCTCCAGCACTCTCCTTTTCTCCTGCCTCTTAAATTGGACTCTAAGCTTCACAAACAAAACATGTTTTCCTCCCGGTCCTGGTTCGGTTCTAAGGGTTTTTTTTATATTTCTTTCACATTCTCTCGTGTTGTCTCTCTGTCTGAAGGTGCGTGTGGGATTCTGTGAGCATGTGAGAGTGATCACTCATACAGAGGAAAGAAAAGAAGAGAGAGAGAGAGAGAGAGAGAGAGAGAGTCAGAAAGAAAGAGAGGCCTCATGTGCCTCTAATTTGGAACAGCTCGCTTAGGGCACGCTGACAGCCTCCATCTGCCACTGCAAACTCATGAGTGTGCTTAGCTATGTCTATGGCAGTGTGTGTGTGCACTTGTGTGTTGGTATGAATAGCACTAGCGGGCAGGTTGGCACAGCATGCCCAGTTCCTGTATATTGCCCGTCTTCTCCTCATGGATTCTCTCCATCCCTTCCACTCATGGATACTCTCCATTGTGCCCACTGGTGCACAATCTGCCGTCCTCGCTCTTCTGCGGCCCCTCAGCATCTCTTCATCAGAGAAAGAAAGAAACCAAGCTGTCCGTGGCATTAGGGTTCACCCTACCACTTTCCTTTCAGTACCTTAATTGAGATATTATGAGAAATATCAAATTAGCATAATATACAGTATAAACGATTAGCTGAGATGTGTTAGCTGTCTGAAGTTTGCTTCTTTGTCTTTGTGCCATGGCCTGAAGGTTAGAGAAGCAGGCACGGGGCTGAAAGGTTGAAAAAAACACAGCTGAAGTGGCCTTGAGCAAGGCACCTAACCCCCAGCTGCTCCCCGGGTGTGCTAACTGCTCCATAGCCTTTGGGAGCTGTGCTCACTAGTGTGTGTATGCAGATGGGCTAAATGCGGAGAGGAATTTCCCTACCGGGGACCACCTGGGATCTTCTTCTTGAGCTACAAGGCTAATGTAGCCAACAAGTAATAGATAACCTATTCATTATCACTACACAAGCTCACACACTTTCATTAAGTAATATCAAACAGACTTGTTTATGTGGTTTCTGACACCGTGTGACAGTTATTTTTAAAAGTAGACAAATTTCAGACTTTGAGATCTTAGTTACTGCTGTTTTTACCTTTGCATTGTCCATTTTTAGATAAAACTACGTCATGCAGTATCAGTTATTCAAGACTCAACTCTTAAGAGATGACTTAAGTATGCCTTTAGCACAATGCTAATTGGTAGGTATATGTTTCCATCACTTAGTAACTATATTAGCCTTTCAGAGCAGCAAATAGAAACCAGTTTCTAACACTAAAAGATTTTTTTTCCAGACCCATAACTGAGAGTTTGGTATGTTTGGTCAAGTGTGAAAGCTGTTTCTGAGCCCGGGAGCGGCCCAGAGAACCAATCTTTGGTTGTCCTGAAATTGGTGGTCAGGATTTCTGAGTGTGTTGAAACTGTTTGCCTTGTGTGTGGGGTTGCAGGGCTGATTCGTTTCGTAATGTGACTTCTTTGATTTATTGCGTCACTACCCTTTTCAAATTTCATGGCGCACAGTAAAATGCCATCTATTCAAGAAGCGCTGTTCTTGGTCAGTGTTTGTATCCTAGGAAGATAATACAAAGCAGTAAATGGATGAACCTAGTGCCTGACATTGTATAAACCTGCCCATAGAATAGTGATGCATGGAATTGCGCAATCAATCCAGAGGTTGGATGGAATTTTTATGTCTGAAAACCAGCCATAAAGAGACCCTCCTTCAAATGAGCCCAGAACTGGTCCTGGGTGTGGACTCAAAAGTCCCAGAAAAGAATGAAAGAAAGTCTTGGCTGATTGACTTTGGGGTAAACTAAACTATTTATTAATTCCATTTGAGCTGACTTCATCTAAGAATTTGAGAAATGGTCAAGTCTTGAGTTGCATCTTGAGCCCTTAAATATATTGTGAATAATTGTGTATCTTTCCTTCTTTCTAGGTATTAGTGATGGTTTTGTTCTAACAGTGTCTGAAATGAAGAGTAGGACTCTAACCTGTCTGTACTAGCCGAAATAATTATCTTAATGGAAATAAACTGCTGTACATCACTGTGGATAAGAGCATCTACCAAATGCCATAAATGTAAATGTAAACGTATAAATAAAAGCTCAAACCTGTGGCCTAAAGGTTAAGAGAACCAGGCTTGGGACCAAAAGGCACCTGAACCCCAGCTATTCCTCGACACTGTGGATGATGGGGCTGTCCACCTCTCCAGGCACATGTGTATTCACTGTCCTTGTATGGGTATTGGCTCAGTAGGGTGTGTGTGTGTTCACTGTATGAGTAGGATAAAAGGAAAGGTTAAATTCTTATGTGTGTAGCACTCTAGTAAAAGAGTTGGTTCTTCCTTCTATGTGCCTCCTCACTTCCCAATATAAAACAAGCCACTGTTGTGAGTATAGGCATCTCTTCCTGTTTGTAAGAAAGTTTCAGACTAAAAGTCAGACCTTGCGTGGACTTCTCTGGCTTACTGCACTTGTGTGATTACACCTCATCCTTGTGGAGGAGAAGCTCTGTTGCAGTTGAGCACGTACTAAGCCAAGAAAGAGCTAAAAATGGCAGCCGCCTCTCACTCGCAGCTGAATAGGCGTTCTGTGTGATGCTTCAGTGGCCCTACATCTACTCGAGCTTGAGACATTTGGCCATCATTGAAGACTGTGAGGATGTGTGTTTCAGCCTGAAGCACTGAACAAACAGCTTCTGCCTTGAGCTCTAATGTCAGCCCACATTTAAAGGAATAGTTCAGAAAATAAATCACATTTACACAATTTTCCCTTTCCACCAAATATAGTAAACAAAATAGCCTGAAACAGTAGTATTAGACTTCTCAAAGCCTGAATTTTGCCTGAATTACTTGTTTACTATCATGTCCTCCCCCATTTCCCATTGTTTTACATCATTGTACAGGTCTGTTCCCTTGTTTGTGTCTAATCACTGCCCCCATATAGTATCCTCATGTCATCTCGGTCATTGTCAGTCATGGTTTATAGTAGTCTCGCGTCCATCCATATTACAGTGTTAACTTGTCTTAAGAAATATTATCTGTTGGAGATTCGACGACAGCCTCCTGTCTCCACACCTACACTTGGACATTACATTTACCTTGGAAAAAATCTACTTTTACTATTAGGTGTTCTATTATTTTATTTTGGTATAGGTTTTCTCTTATAATAAGTAAGAATGAATGGGGTTAAAGAGGGATAATTTTTACTATTAAAAATTAAATGCTAATATGTGATTATGAAAATACAAACCTATTTTATCTCTTTCTTTTGTTGTGTTCCCTAGCTTTCATATTGATTGAATTTTATATTGTGTACTTGTTTACCTTTTAAAAGTTAAACTTGTACTGTTTCTATTATTCCATTTAAGCATAGTTTTCAATTATCACAAGCTAAAATTAATGGGTTTTCCTAATTCATTTTTAAACGAGGGAACATTTTTACTAGTACTAGTATTAAATGTTAATTTGATGACACAAATACATAAATGCAAACACTCAAAAATTTTAATTTGAGTCCTATTTTTAACTCTCGTTCTTCTCCTGTTATGTTCCCAATTGGTAATTTCTTATTAAACTCCACATTTCATATTGATACAATCGTCTATGTATTTCTCAGTGACCAGGGGTATTTTGCAGGTAAATCCCTGTGTTTATATGCCAGTCCCAAATTTTTTTTGAAAGTCAAAGTAAAGTTTGTGCACTCTCCCCCCATCGATATATCACCAAAACTGAAACTTCACTCTGGAAAATTTTCAACAAAAATATTTATAGTTTTACATCCTAATGTTGCCAGGTATGTAAAGAAATAAATGTTATGTTGACATTCTAACTACTTACAAATTACTCAAGTATAAAAGGCTTTGTAAAGTTCTTTGCTAATAATTAATTAAAGATTAAAACAATTTAATCTTATAAAAGTTAGTTATCTTAATACTTACTAATACTTTTTTATTTTTAATTACTAAATGCTAATAAGTTACTTATTAAATTTCTGCTATAGAGATGGTACAGATTCCAAGCTAAAATAGGTTTTCATTCTTAGAACTCAAAGAAAAGTAAAGAAACAAACACTTTAGACGACAAACATATCCGATATCTTCACTGAACTATCCCTTTAAGCTTGCCATGGGCACAATTTACGGACAAGATGAATTGGTTGGAACTCTGTGTAAATCCACCAACATGCAGATGTTAACAGAGCAGCAGGCTACACCAAACAAATGTTCCCTAATTAAGTGATGCTTCTAATTATGTGTGTTAGCTTTAAAGGCCCAGGGATAGCCGTAGAAAGCTGGAAGCAAAAACAACATTGACACAACATGCTTTAAAAATGCTTATCCATGCAGGCACTTACTGTATCACAGCAAGCCTACATTTAGTTTCTTATTAGATTCTTATTTAAAGGTCTGCTGGGCAAAGACTTAGTTTGAACAGAGCATTTATGAAATTTATTTTTAATGGTAAATAATATTTTGAATGTGTTTTGATAAAAGGACCAATTTATATTGCACAAAATTACTTGGAATAAAATCTCATTATATTAACTTACATTGAATTTTAGAGGTTTTCATCTCGTGTAAAGTTATCATTGTGGTTTTGATAGTGATTGTATGTTTGCACATGTATACAGTCAGCAGAAGAAAAACAAGCCTGTGTCATTCTAGGGCATAATTAAAGTGGCTGGCATTAGGCTCTCTCTTACATAACATGAAGGCTTGAATGCTTGCCATAGTTCAGGCTAGCAGCAATGTGAAGAGGTTCCATCTTGGAACAGTTCTTTGTGTAATTCCAGTTGAAACCTTGTTCCCAGTCAACCATTTTGGCTTGTTATGACCGAATCTCTGGTGTGTTGTACTGTTGTGGTGGATACGAACACAAGGAGGGGAGTGGTTGTTATATTTGTTGAGCCACAGTTTCAATGTAAAGCTATGCAAAAGTATGTGAATGTTATTATTGTCATTTTGTTATGCTTTTGATTTACGTAATTAGTTATAAGCAGTTACATAATTGCGTAGTTAATTACATAACTACATAACTATGCCTATTTTCTGCTGACATGCTATTAAGGATTTGAGTGTATGCCTTTGACAGTTTTCTCTTAGTTTTATTTGTTGAGGTGTAATTAAAATTTTTTTTAAGTGTTAGTAATTAATTAATAATTACGTAGTTACATTCAGAATAGACAACTTAGGTCTTCTTGTCATCCTATAGTCTTCAAAATGCCCATATTATGAACCCCAGGTTGGCTGTGGGGTAACACATTTTCCATGACAAGTTTTTTTCTAGCCGTGTGTCTGCAAATGCTGCAGCTCCAGATATTCAATCTTCTATGGTAGAAGTGTGAGGTAGGACAGCATCACTGCTTTTCAGTTCACAAGTGGTTGACGGTGAGTTTATAGACTTTACTACAGCTGTTTACTCTCCAGCAGAAATGTCGCACTTATTCCCATAAGGTATCTTCGGATGATGGAAATTTATGGATGTGCTTTGAGCTAACATTAGCACCCATGATAGTCCTACCTCCCACGATGGCGCTCACAAAATATGTGCAAAACATATTACTTTCCAGTGGAGAGTAAACAGCTGCACTAAAGTCTATAAACTCACTGTCAACAACTTGTGGACACACCAAAGATAAAAGCAGCACAGACACACACACACACACACACACACACACAGTAACTAGAAAAGTGCATTTCCTGAAGGAAACACGGGATATTGCGCATTGCTAACATGGCCCACAAGCTAAGGTATCCCAGGTTTGTAAGGTGATGCTTTGGTATTTGTGGTGGTTGCTATGGCACCCAACGTGGTTGCTATTGACCCCAAGGTGGTTGCTATTGACCCCAAGGCGGTTGCTATGGGACCAAAGGCGGTTGCTATTGGACCAAAGGCGGTTGCTATGGCACCCAAGGCCGTTGCTATGGGTCCCAAGGTCGTTGCTATGGGTCCCAAGGTCGTTGCTATGGCCCTCAAGGCCATTGCTATGACCCTCAAGGCCATTGCTATGGGCCGCAAAGCGGTTGCTATGGCACCCAATGCGGTTGCTATAGGACCCAATGCGGTTGCTATTGGACCCAATGCGGTTGCTATGGCACCCAAGGCCGTTGCTATGGCCCTCAAGGCCGTTGCTATGGTACTCAAGGCGGTTGCTATGGTACCCAAAGCGGTTGCTATGGGCCCCAAAGCGGTTGCTATGGGCCCCAAAGCGGTTGCTATGGGCCCCAAGGCCGCTGCTATGGCACCCAAGGCCATTGCTATGGCACTCAAGGCCGTTGCTATGGCACCCAAGGCCATTGCTATGGCACCCAAGGCTGTTGCTATGGGCCGCAAGGCGGTTGCTATGGCACCCAAGGTGGTTGCTTTGGCCCTCAAGGCGGTTGCTATGGCACCCAAGGCGGTTG
>BRDA01001316.1:0-31251 GCA_036984385.1 Crenuchus spilurus | reverse complement strand
ATCTCTTTCTCAGCTTATTTCTCAGTCGGTCTCATTCTGTCTCTCTTTTTCAGTCTCACTCTCAGTCTGAGACTCTCTTTCTCAGCCTATTTCTCAGTCTGTCTCATTCTCTCTTTTTCAGTCTCACCCTGTCTCTCTGAGCCTCTATCTTTCTCAGCCTATTTCTCACTCTTTTTCATTCTCTTTCTTTCTGAGTCTGTCTTTACTTTCTTTCTGAGAATCACTTTCAGTCTCTTTCTCTGCCTCTGTCTCACAGTTGCACTCTCTTTCCTCACTCACACACTCCCTCTCTCTCTCTCTCTCTCTCTCTCTCTCTCTCTCTCACACACACACACACACACACACTTGGGGTAGTGTATGTGTGTGGGAAGTGTGTGGAAACTGTGGCAACGCTGAAGACTCCGGGTGCTCTCAACTGGGTCGTGGGTAACATGCTTCCATGACAACCACTTTTCACTAGCCCCCCAGGCCAAAAAATGCTTTTTGCACTCTCTCTCTCTCTCTCTCTCTCTCACACACTCTCTCTCTCTCTCTCTCTCTCTCTCTCTCTCTCTCTCTCTCTCTCTCTCTCTCTCTTACACACACACACACACACACACTCTTTCTCTCTCCCCTGTGCTTTTTCCCCTCTTTCTCCCTTTCATTTCACTAAACCTCAGCTAGAACTTTCTGGCAGTGCCTCTACTGTACCGCTCTTAAAAGAGACTCTAAGGGAGCAGATTTCTCAGCTTTATGGGGAACTTCGAGAGATAAAAGACAAACATGCTGAAACCCCTTAAACATCCACTGCAGCAGAAGTTCACTGAGACATGTATTTCTCTGCATACAGAGGAAATCTTTTGTATTGTTTTCAGATTGTTCTCAGTCCTCTTTAAAGAGATTTTTATGTGCAGACTAACTTGAACCATTACATTGACAACTGTGATTGTGTCGTTAATTTTTAGTCCAGGATTCAGCTTATTCTGCATCCACAGTACTTTATCTACAATGCCACATCAAAAATATTGTGAAAAAGTGAATTGTCGATCGTTTAATTTAATTAATTTTTGTTTTACTGTTGGTCAGTATGACTAATGAATTTCAGAATCTCAAATGATTAGAATATTTAATTTGAAGTTTGAATCAATTACTATTCTAACAGTTTCAACATTAAAACAAAAAGGCATGAAATGTGACTTCACATGTAAAGAATATAAAAAATATGACCGGTTATATTTTTGAATTACATTATAAATACAAATGAACTTATTTTCATAATATGCTAATATTTGCCATAGCTCACTCATTGATAATGAGTCTTATTGCAATATTAGCAAAATCTACCCATAATTTTTATTGAAAAAGTGATGTAGGAAGTTTCAGTTATTTTTTTTACTTGTATCCAAACAAAATATACAGAACAAAATCTTCAGTTCATTTAGGAATTGTGCCTTTGTAGTTTCTCATTAGAGACTGAAAAACCTTACCTCTTTAATAGCCCAGACATCATAGCAACAACATAGAAAACAGCTACAGTGGTGCTTGAAAGTTTGTGAACCCTTTAGATTTGTCTATAGTTCTGCATAAATATGACCTAAAACATCATCAGATTTTCACACAAGTCCTAAAAGTAGATAAAGAGAAAACAGTTATACAAATGAGACAAAAAATATTATACTTGGTCATTTATTTATTGAGCAAAATGATCCAAAATATGACATATTATACTCCACCAATCCACAGTCAGACAGATTTTGTACAAATTGAACAAATTAAAGGTAACTGTTACCCTCCCCAAGAGTATTCGTCCAACAAAGATCACTCCAAGAGCAAGGCGTGTAATAGTCGGCGAGGTCACAAAGGACCCCATAGTGACTTCTAAGCAACTGAAGGCTTCTCTGTTTTGCTTCATCACCAGGCACATTGACAATGAGTATAAATATATATTTATGTATATGATTTTGAACAAAGAGTCTGAATTTATTATTTTTTTGGAACAAAACACATTTCAAAACATTTCAATGAAAGTATCACAATGGCCACATTTGAGTAGAACGGAGGCTGAGGTGGAGTGATGGGGGAGGAAATGAGCAATTCCGAATCATTACCCATCTAGGTCTGCTCTACTCTGCCCCTGCCTCCCCTTGGTGTTAGATGATGCCACCCAGTATAGAATGAGCTGACCTGGCTAGCCTGACATAGGCCCAAGCTAAATGCTAAGTGAATGTATTGGCAACTGCACATTGGATATGGAGCAGTAATGAAAGCTTGATCTGATGGTAATCAAGAGCAGTGTGAACTCTCAATCTCCACTCTTATTAGCTCCTTCCTGTTCAGCCCTAGTACGGAAGGGAGTTACATTTCTAGAATGTTCCCATAGCAGTTTTCAGGGTAATGACAGTGTTAATCGTAGCTTAGTTTGCCTGCTGATTGAGTGTGGCCTGTGTTTTTAGGTCGAGCCACTTGACAGAAGGTTCTAATTTGCTTACGCAGAGCCCTCAGGTGCACCCAGTGCTGTAGTAGTGTACATCTGCTTCAGTTGTAGTAGCACATAGAAAAACCCAGCGTATGAAATCAGAGTTGAGTAAACATGCTTATCGAATTGTTGGGCCTTATTCATAACTGTGTTGACTGGCTGGGGTTGTAAAATTTCATGACTGAGAGAATAAATACCCAGAGGAATAAAGATGAGAGAGGCAGAGAGAGAGAAAGAGAGAGAGAGCACTCTCCAGCTCCTAAATTCTGCTTTAATGAATAGTCCATTGATTTCCTTTTACAGCTGGAAGCAGCCCTGTCCTCTCCTGTGTGTCTCCACCCCATTAATGCACTTTCACTACAGATGAATGAGGAACAGGACAGGCATTTCCATAGATGCCCGTTAGAGGTCTTGCAAGATTTAGAGGACTATTCTGTTTTCCATGAGTTCTCAGTAGGAAATTTCAGTTGGAATGCCCCCGTATTTCAGATTTCCTTCCCAAAGACAGTAGAGCTTTACCAACCTCAACATCCAAGATGGCTGCACACATCAACAGTAGTAAAAGCTCTAATATTATACTGTTTATAAACAATGTATGAAATTAAATCAGTTGTACATACTGTCTTTATATTTTATATAATTTATGTAATTGATATTTGTGGACATGTTGGTATAGCTTCAACATCCAACTTGAAGGGAAATTGAACGCAGCACTGTATACTCCACTCGTAAAGTTCTTATTTTAAAAAATTTGTGCACTTTCGTGCACGTTCATATACTTGCAGTCACTCTACAGGTGTGTAATTTCTTAAACATGCTAAATATATACCCTATAGTCAGTTCTCAAAATAAAAGCAAAGAATACTTGTACATACATTATCTGCACTCTTCTGCTAAACATGGATATACACTACATGTCCGAATGTTTGTGGACACCCCTTCTAATGGATGCATTCAGTTATATTAAAGTAGCACACATTCCTGATGCACAAATAGTTTGTCTAGTCCTTGTAGTCACTTTGTAGTGAAGTACTGCCAGTAGAGTAGGACTCTCTGGAGCACATAAACATGAATCTATTGGCACCATATCTAATGCTAGGTAAGAACTAGAGGGGTATAAACTCCCCAGCAGAGAACTGGAGCAGTGGAACTGTGTTCTCTGCAATGATGGTGCTCCATCCAGTACTTTTGAGTTGAGTTGAGGAGTTAAGTAATAAAGTGGGGTGGTAATCATCCAAAATCCTGACATCAGGAATGCTATTTTTGCTGAGTGCTTTGAAAGCCTCACAGCAATACTCCAAAATCTAGTAAAAGGCCTTCTGGACAATAGAGACAGGTACTCCAACAAGAGGATAAACTCATGAGTCGCTAATTGCTAATATTTATCACTTTGAAATTTCCACAAAATGTACAAATAAAATGTACTATTATTATTATTATTATTCATTCATTCATTCATTATCACACCCGCTTAATCCTTATTAGGGTATTATTATTATTATTATTATTTATTTTTGAGACAATTTCTAGAGCTGATGCTATTTAGAGAAGTGTTTTAAGGTATAGTTAGCCAACCAGTACTTGAAGGTAGCTTTGCTAGGCTTGCTAACTGAAGTTTAGCATTTTTGGTGATCTCTAAGTCTAAAAGCTGGCCATATCTGCTCTTTCCCAAATATGCTACTTTTAAAACTAGCCAGTTTTGTAACTGTTCTTGTCCACTCAAATGTCAAATCTCTATAAGAAAACAATAAAGCTAATCAGTGCTAACAGAGTGCTAATAGAATCAGGTTGCATCTTCATGGTCCAGCCTCAACAGGTCAGCACATAGTCTCCTTAGAAGGGCCTGGATCTCTGAATTGACTGCATCGGGGAACTGCTAACACTGTTAGCTCTCATGGTTGTGCTGGAGTGTGTGTATTGAGACGGTTAGTGTCCCTAGCTCTTCTCTGTTTGCCTCATTATTTCATTAGCATTAATGGGATAGATCCATTATGCAATGTTCTCCATGCTCTTATGCAACCACTCACCTGAGAGCTCACTTAGCACCCACTACCTCATACTCCCCCTATCACACACTCTTTGTCTAAGCTTTGAGCTGAACAAAATCGTAACATCACAAAAATTCTCTTCAATCCTCAGTAGCATTAGTTCAACAGGTTCCACAACAGTTGTCTTTTGAAAAGTTTAAGGGCTTTCTTTGGGCTTGATTAAGATTTGGAGCCACTAAGTGCTCAAATGTTCATGGGAAAGGATGTTGTATTTAGATTTTCCATTACATCAGGGTTCAAACTGTAACAGAGGTTATGGAGGTCCCACCAGTGAACATCAGTCCAAAGGTGGGTTAGTCAGTCTGAGGTTATTCTTCCCTAATAAAAAATCAGAATCATGGTACTACCAGCATAGTGTAAAAAAAACAATTTTGACTATTGGTAAATTTTTATCACTGCTACACTGGTATTACATTTTGCCACTGGTACAATGGTAGTGCAATTTTATCACTGGTACACTGGTATTAAATTTTTTCACTGGTACACTGGTATTACTTTTTTTTACTGGTACACTGGTAGGACATTTTTTCACTGGTACACTGGTAGGACATTCTTATCACTGGTACACTGGTAGGACATTTTTACCACTGGTACACTGGTAGGACATTTTTACCAGTGGTACATTGGTAGGATATTTTTAC
This sequence comes from Crenuchus spilurus, assembly GCA_036984385.1. NCBI lineage: Eukaryota > Metazoa > Chordata > Actinopteri > Characiformes > Crenuchidae > Crenuchus > Crenuchus spilurus. The sequence goes on along the minus strand of BRDA01001316.1, from coordinate 26,107 downwards.
TACTGGTACACAGGTAGGACATTTTTATCACTGGTAGGACATTTTTACCAGTGGTACATTGGCAGGATATTTTTATCACTGGTACACTGGTAGGACATTTTTATCACTGGTACACTAGTAGGACATTTTTACCAGTGGTACATTGGTAGGATATTTTTATCACTGGTACACTGGTAGTACATTTTTATCACTGGTACACTGGTAGGACATTTTTTCACTGGTACACTGGTAGGACATTCTTATCACTGGTACACTGGTAGGACATTTTTACCACTGGTGCACTGGTAGGAAATTTTTACCACTGGTACACTGGTAGGACATTTTTATCACTGGTACACTGGTAGGACATTTTTACCAGTGGTACATTGGTAGGATATTTTTTTTCACTGGTACACTGGTAGGATATTTTTATCACTGGTACACTGGTAGGACATTTTTATCACTGGTACACTAGTAGTACATTTTTATCACTGGTACACTGGAAGGACATTTTTATCACTGGTACACTGGTAGGACATTTTTACTACTGGTACACAGGTAGGACATTTTTACCAGTGGTACATTGGTAGGATATTTTTATCATTGGTACACTGGTAGTACATTTTTATCACTGGTACACTGGTAGGACATTTTTATCTCTGGTACACTAGTAGGATATTTTTATCATTGGTACACTGGTAGTACATTTTTATCACTGGTACACTGGTAGGACATTTTTATCTCTGGTACACTGGTAGGACATTTTTATCACTGGTACACTGGTAGTACATTTTTATCACTGGTACACTGGTAGGACATTTTTATTACTGGTACACTGGTAGGACATTTTTATCTCTGGTACACTAGTAGGATATTTTTATCATTGGTACACTGGTAGTACATTTTTATCACTGGTACACTGGTAGGACATTTTTATCTCTGGTACACTAGTAGGACATTTTTATCACTGGTACACTGGTAGGACATTTTTACTACTGGTACACTGGTAGGACATTTTTATCTCTGGTACACTAGTAGGACATTTTTATCACTGGTACACTGGTAGGACATTTTTATCACTGGTACACTAGTAGGACATTTTTACTACTGGTACACTGGTAGGACATTTTTATCACGGGTACACTGGTAGTACATTTTTATTACTGGTATACTGGTAGGACATTTTTATCATTAGTACGGTGGTAGTACATTTTTACCACTGGTACACTGGTACAACTGGTGCATGGGTACTGGTGCTTCACTTATGAAGGAAAACCCTAACCTCCCCTCCTATGTTTGAATCCTGGATTCTGTGTAATCTTGGGATCTGAAGATTTGCTCGGTCTCTCTAGGGAGTGCCGCTAGCCTGATGTAGCATTAGCCTCTGAAACAAAGAAACAAAGACTTTTCTACCTTGCAACCAACACACAAAGCTAATGTCACAGCTCTAATCATTTTTTTAATGTTACAATAAAGGATTTTCTGACAAAAAGGGAAACGGCAGCTTCCAGAGCACATTCACACCACTGCAATTAGGAAGCGTTAAGGATACAGAGTGGATGAAAACGGTTGCCATGGAAACAACAAAATGGAGCATGGAGGAGTGTGCTATTGTAACCCCCCATCACCACCACCACCACACACACAGACATGCACACACACACACACACACACACACACTCAGTGTGTGTATGTGTGTAGCTATTTTTAACAGCTATTATATAAGGTTTTAAATGCTGGTAGAGGGTGTATCTCCTCACGCTTTTGTGTCCATCTTGCCCTTCTCACCTATCCTAACCTACTCACCAACCCCATCATCTCTGTTTACCATTCTAACTACCCATGTCTTCATTTCTCTGCAGTCTTTTTGTGAAAACCCTTAGATTTCACCACTCGTGATGTATGCAGAGCTGCCATTCTTTTGAGCTGCGTTCAGTGGGTTGCTTTAATGGTGTGGTTAATGTATCAGATGTTTTTTATCTTTATCTATAAATGGCCTCTGATGCTGATGGCAGCAGATTGCCTTAGAATGCATTAAAGGGCAGCATCGTGGAACAGATGGTTATGTATATATTCAGGGCAGCTCTATGCACTGTAAAAATAAATTAGCATCACTAATGGGATGAGTAGGTCATAGGGCTCGCAGCTTTCAAGGGCTGACCTTTACGTCTCTGTTGTCTCCTGGATTAGTTATGGTTTTTCAGCTTTGTTCTGTTGACTTGGGAATGATTTACCAACGTACAATGAGGAAAGTTAAGCTACTGTGATTGTCAGGGGTAAAGATGGTAAAGGGCTACCTTTGCTTTTCTGTTACAGATGCTGAAACCTTGCATATTGACCAACACTCATTCAAACATTAATACAAAAAATAGACTTGAAAATACACATGTGATGAATCTAAAATATGACAGTTTACCTTTCTGAATTAAATTATGAAGACAAATGAGCTTTTTCCACAATGTGACATATGCTAGTACTAATTTAGTTATGGTCAGGAAGTAGGTTTTCAAACAAACAGCTTGACATCCCTCAATATGTGTGTTCTATTCAGCCTGGCATTCAGACAGTACAATACTTATTGTCAAATCAGTGACATCTCTAGTCAAAGTTATTTTTGTGCTATAAAACACTTTTATAATTTAACACAGTCATCAGGATGACTTTTCAAAGTTTTTTTTAAAAAAAGATAACAAAGTTATTAAATCAAAGCACCTATAACATGGTTCTTTGAATGTGTACGAAATGTTTGTAGAACCACTGGCAAAGAGTGAGGGGTGAATGCCCTGAGCCCCACCCAGATATGACAAGAAAAAAAAAACAATAGTAGAAAAATAGTAAAAATAGTATTCTTAACCAAATGAGTGTTATAAATGACAGAATAAGTTATACATTTCAAGACCATGTGGCTACATAACTATTTAAACCAGACCATGTTATAAGACCCACAACAAAAATGTGAAGTGGTCAAGTAGTTTAGAGGGCAGTGCAAACTTTTTTTAACCACTTTTTTATAAGCTGTTATTAAAATGTGACATCAAGCGGTTACAGTAATGTGTTTTATTTCAACTAAGGCTCTGGCAATTAACCAACCCTGATCCACCTCCAAAGAGCTCGATGCCAAGCTTTGCCCTGTTGTGTAAAATCAAAGCTACACCAATATTTATTGTGGTACTGTATCGATAAAATAAACACTATAAATGATTGGTTAATTAGCACCAACCCCAAACTAAGTCTTGGTCTGGCCAGTAGCTACATTTGGATGTGAAGCCTGGACATTGAAGAAAGAGGAAGAAAGACGTATTCAGGCTTTTGAGAACAAGTGCATCAGGAAGTTGCTGAAGATCTCATGGATGAAGATGATGACCACTGAGCAAGTCTATGAGATGCTAGAACTCAAAAGGAGTTACTGATGCACGTTAAATCCCGCAAGTTACGTTACTTTGGTCATGTGATGAGGCAGCACATGAGAGCATTGAAGGAAGTGTTATGACTGGACTTGTGGAGGGAGTCTGAAGACGTGGAAGACCAAGAATAACCTGGATGGATAATATCAAGACGTGGACTGGATTATCAGGTGCTAGCCTGCTACAAGGAACCAGAGACAGATGGCATTGGAGAGAAGTGACTCGTCTGTGCAGCCTACCATCACGAAGCAATGACATCGTGTGACATGGTGTGTTTACACCTCCGACCACTAGATGGCAATGTTTTAATCTATCTACACCCATCAGATGCTTCCACTCCAATTGAAACAAGAAAAAATAGATTTAAAATAAGAATATCACATTGATAACACACTCTCAATATACTGCAATATATTGAATCACAACTCCTGTATCAATTATACAGTACATCTGGCACTTGATGCCCCACACTTGCCTAAAAGTTGCAACTTTGTGTAAACTGTCAATAGTCAAAATGAATGAAATCCAGGAGAATATAAAAGGCTGTGAAAAGCAGGAACCATCTGGAGTGTTCATTTAATATTTCATGTTCTGCAGGGTCGTGCCTAGGAAAGTGTTCTAGGGTGGCATGGATAGTTGACAGGGAACAGAAAATTGCTTTTTGGGCTCTTTCAGAGAGACTTTCTCAAATTTCTTCAAAACTTTTGAAGGATACACTCTAAAATCCAGGATTAGACTTGATGCTTGTAATGTAAAGACTATATTCCAGTTAAGGCCAGTTTTTATTTCATAGAACTGCACTTCTAAGTTAAGGAACCCTTAGTTTAAGACCACACTGAGGGAGACTTTGTGGTCAGTTTGCCCTCTGAAAGATTTGTTCAGTGGTTAGATGGTTAGTCATTGCGGTCACATTGTGGTTGAGCTGCATATCATTTAGGATGTTCTCTTATTTCACAGCGAGTATAGCAAAGTTAAAATACACATGACTGCAAGATATACATCATTTAAACCAAGCTCTAGGTAAATATTGAAAATGTAAATTAAAAGTATGTAAGTTTTTCCATTAAAATGAGATTTATTAACACAGTGGGCATTAGAAACAGTACTGTGTTACAGTGAAATGTTATTTAAAAGCATTTATCTTGCAAATAAGTGTTTGACTAAAATCAGAATATATGATTATGTTTTTACTGGAACTGTAAAGCTGCTCTGTGACAACATCAATTACAAAAAGCACTAAAATCAATTTGACTTGACTCAGTAAGATGCTACAATCAGTGGCAGTTTCTGATATGGGTGGCATGGGCAGATGCCCAGGACAGCATATTGTCAGGGGTGGCACGGCTGGCTGGACCCACCCCTGCGAGGTTCTGTGAAGCGCCCTTGGGGTGACTGTCAATAGCTTGCAGAACTGTTCGCCCCAGAGGTGTTGTTTGCCCAGTGCACCAAACAGGCTAGGACCCAGGGCTGGCGCTCTACGCACTGTGCGTGGGGCCTCATTTGTGGATGGGGGCACCACCTAAAACTTTGTTGCACACCTTCCCCCCCAAACAATGGCCCCGCCTGATATGAATACTTTGCACGTGGCCGAGACTTGCGTGCTAGAGGGAGGCAGGATGGGATCACATAAAGCATTTGTGCTTAGGGCACCCACATGCCTAGCACCAGTACTGCTAGGATCGCACCTGGTTAAAATTATTTATTTAGAAAAAACTAAAATAATTTGAAGAATAGAGTTTGGTTTTAGATGTTCTCCTCGATGCTCTTCAGTCCTCACATTGATTTATTGAATTCATTACTTAACATAATGAAGTGTTGAATGACCAAATGAAGTATTGGATGAGAATCAATCAATCAATCAATCAAAATTTATTTATATAGCGCTTTTTACAATGGGCGTTGTCACAAAGCAGCTTTACATAATTAGTATCAAACAATCTGAATCTAAGCCCGATGTGAGCAAGCCGAAGGCAACAGTGGCAAGGAAAAACTACCTCAAGGCTGGAGGAAGAAACCTTGGGAGGAACCAGACTCACAAAGGGGATCCATCCTCCTCTGATCAAACTACTGATACAGATTTACATCCTTAGTTAAATCTGACATTGTGCTATAGTATAAAACATTAATGATATTAATAATAGTGATTATTGCATTCATATTAGGTATCATAATTTAAAATGCAGTAGCATTAGACCTTTAGTCCAGTGTAAGTGAGCAGCAGGTCTGGTGTCAACCTCAGGAAAACCCACTTCGGAGCAGAAGGAATTGACCACAGTAGGTGTAATGGAACTGGTGGTCTGTTGTGGACTGCGGGAGAATTTAGCCATCAAATACCTTCAGTGGCCATTTGAGAACTATGAACTGCAGTGCTTAGCATGAAGTGTAATTGTAGAACCACAAAGTGCACCTGTATAGTCAATGGCGCTGATAAAAAGATCGATGAGAGTAGATAAAAAGAGGTGGTGTTAATATTACGGCTTGTTAGTGTATATGTCTATATACAGTCTAGATATATTACCTACTTATAAGGATTTCAGTGTATGAGCAGGATTTCTAAATGACAGTGATTTATCAGGATTAACATACCACAGAGGTTGTATAATGCTAAGCTAATGATTATGCCATTAACTGGGCAGCCCTGCTTGAAAGTACCAAGGACTGAAGATCATCAAATGTCCATAATTAACACTCTGTTGATGTGGAAAAATATGATTCGCACTGACAGTAAAGTTCTTATGATTTGACAGATTTTTCTGTGCTGTGATTATCGGCCTCATGAATAGTGTGCAAATTCCTGCTCTTCGGCCAGCTGATTTGATGTGACATGAATCTGTCATAGTGAGGTGTCAAGACACTAGTTACATGACATTCACCTCTAGGGGTGCCAGAATTTTCCACAACAATTGATTCCTGAGCTAGAGTACCAATAACTAGCTTATGGAGCTCCTAATGTCCATGCAGATGAAAGCATCTGTTGTCTTGATCTAGATATGGAAACATATGACTACCAGATCTATGCTCAGAGCACATACAGTCCATAAATGACTGTACAATGACACGATTTTGGTTACCTTGTCTCGGTAGATGAGCACAATGAATGGAAAAAGAAGCAGTAACTAGAAAGGCCAGATGCAGAATAAATGCAATATTTATCTGTATTTCATGAATAATATAGAAATGAAAGTCCTTTTAAAATGAGCTTTTAAATGTACTACATTTTTCATTTCTTTTAGGTTATTTTCCTTGATGCTCATTTATGACCTTTACAATGTTTACATGATGATTTTCCAATCTCTCTCTTTACATGAAACCAGTTTTGTTACTGCGCCTTTAAGACTGGTATATGTAAATAATCTCTGTTCTAATTGGTTGCATTGTATTATACCACATTCAAAAAGCAATCCAGGCTACAACACTTGCATGTAAAAATGTCAAAATTAGAGGCCAAATAGTGTATATAAATGCAAGTATGTTTGTTTTTGTGACATCACAAAAACGGGGAATTTGAAATAGGCTTAGTTGAAATGAGGAAGTTTATGTTGACGTTTACGGCATTTGGCAGATGCTCTTATCCAGAGCGACATACAAAAGTGCTTTGTTTGTATAATATAGTATAGCACATTGCTATTTAAACACTATCAATGTTAAAAAGGCTTGAAATATGTCACTTGTGTGAGTAATGAATATAAAATAAATTACATTTTAAGTTAAAGGCATTTAAAAAGTTTTTCCCAATTTTCTCATTTTTGGAGATGCACTACAACTTCCAAAGGATTATGATATTTAATGATTTTATGATGGAAATATTTTCCAGCTGGTTCCATGGGCTACATGCTCAGTTAGGTTCAGGTTGGGTGACTGGCTTGGCCACTCAAGAGCATTCCACTTTGCAGCCTTGAAATACGAGCTGCTTTAGAAGTATATGTTGTGTCATTGGCCTCCTTGAAGATGAATTGTGTTTAGACCAGAGTGGCTAAGATGCATTCCTCAGGATTAACTCTTCTGCTACCGCTGGAAATCAAATCAGTAAAATTAGAGGACTAATACACTTTCCTCTTTTTTCTAATGCCACAATGATTCACATATGCTTTTCATCATTTCCTTTTAGTCTCCACACTTTCTTATATCGTAACATGTTTGTGTGGGTTCATCTTCATTACATTTGTTCACTGTAGGTTTTCTTACTTGGTGACATGAAACTTTCAGTTGATTTTTGAAGTGAAGATAAGTTTTCACCTCCTATGTATCCTCTTACATATGACACTTTTCCTGCACATTTGATTACAGAATTTCTATTCATTTTTTCAATTGAATACAAATTATATCACATTTTTATGTAAATGTTTATATGTAATATAGCCAAGAATGTAAAATGTTTTGGGTACGACCAATTTTTGCATCTCCAAAAATTAGAATATTGTAGAAAAGTTTATTTTTGTTCGTTAAAAAAGGTAAACTGTTATATATTTTATGTTCATGACAGATAAAGTGAGATATTTCAAGATTTTATTTTTTTTAATGCTGATATAATAATTTTTAGTCGCACAGTGTGGAAATTTGACCTCCACATTTTACTCGTCTGTCCACTGAAACACATACACACTATCGGTCGGCAGCCCTACCTACGGTGCCTGGGGAGCAGTTGGGGGTTAGGTGCTTTGCTCAACGGCATGTCAGTCATGACCTGCCCCGGAATCGAACCGACAACCTTCTGGTCACAAGACCAGATCCCTACCCACCAGGACACAACTGCTCATGTGATGATAGACGTGAAGAGTAATTTTCTATTCAAAATTAAATATTTGAATAATTTGAGATTCTGGATTTCTGATTTTCATGTCAAACTGATCAACAGTCAAACAAAAAAGGTTTGAAATATCACTTTATGTGTAATGAATATAAAATGACACCTTTTTGAATTAAATTATGAACAACAATCAACATATTCACGATTTTTTTATTTTTATGTTGCACTGTATAAGCAAACTAAAGGTCTAGTTTTTTATTCCATTCATTGAGGCTTATCATTGCCAACATTCTTGAGCACAGTCTTAATATGTTCAACAGTTGGAGAAAAAGGGATTGAGAGTATTCTTTAGTCGTGTGCTGCTGTGATCATTCAGTCTGCTGCTGAAGCTAACAGCTGGCACAGTCATGTTTTGTTTCTTCATAACAATACAGTGCTTTATTATGACAAGATGGCCTGCTTTAATGTCACTGACAATTCTTTTTTCTTCTTCTTGAGAGACAATAGCAACAGACTGAAAATGCTAATGCCACAATTGGAAAAACACAATCAGAAATCTTTCATGCAACACATCTCGAAGGTTTGTAATTCCTAGTCTTTCCTAGCAGACTGGTTACTCCTGGAGTCTGAAGGTATTTCAGACACTCTGGTGTATTCTAATATGATCTGACTTTTTTTTTTTTTTACAAATTACACCATCTAAAATTATTTTTAACAAACTCAGCAACAACAGTATCAAAACAGTAAGAGTGTCATAAATCTATATTTTGATTACATCTGCTCTAAACTTTAACTTTTCTAAAAACTGTTTTCAGATGTGCTGAGATATATATATATATATTTATTTATTTATTTATTTTTTTATTTTTTTATTTTTTTTTTATGTAGACTTTAAGGTTTCAGGAGCAGGTTTCGTTTTTGTTTCTAGGATAAAATCTTGCAGAATTATATAAGTGTTTATGCAGAATTTCGGTTTTGATTCCGCAGGCGGGTCTGCAGACTCCATAGTGTTAATAACATCTTTGCCAGACAATGTTAGTGATGAAGAGTCAATTCCAAAATAATTCATTCTTCCACATTTAACCCATCCATGCAGTGAACACACACACTAGGCTGTGAGAATATGTTTTTATCTATACTCATTCTTCTGGACCTAAGTGCAGCTTTCGATACTATTTCTCACACTACCCTCATCAATAGATTAACTGCAATTAGCATTTCTCATATACCCCTTCAATGGTTTGTCTCCTATCTTTCTAATCGCTGTCACTATGTTCAGCTTGGTTCCTGTTCGTCTTTTCTCTATTTCCTCAGGTGTTCCTCAAGGATCAGTATTAGGTCCTCTTATATTTATCATGTCTTCTCCCCCTGGGTCATATCTTTAGGAAATTCAATGTTCAGTTTCACTGACACCCAACTCTATATCTCATCTAGACCTTCTACTACTCTTCCACCCTCTCTTCTTTCTGACTGTATCCAGGAAATAAAATCCTGGTTCTCCTCTAATTTCTTAAAACTTAACAGTAATAAAACCAAAGTTCTTTTAATTGGTACTAAATCAATACTCAACAAAATCGACAGTTTCTCTATTAACATTGACAATTCTTCTATTTTTCCTTCCCTAAAGGTAAAAAGTTTGGGTGTTGTCCTAGATGGCACTTTGTCATTTCAAACACATGTCAATAATATCACACACACTGCATACTTTCACCTTAGGAATATTAACCGTCTTCATCCCTCCCTTACCCTTCATACAGCTTCTATCCTTGTTAATAGTCTTGTCATTTCATGTCTAGATTGTAATTCCCTCTTGCACGGTCTTCCCCTAAATACCATCCGTAGACTTCAACTGGTACAAAATGCTGCTGCTTGAATCATTACCAAAACTTCAATTCAACACATCACCCCGGTCCTAGAGCAGCTCCTGTCCATTCCCGCATCCAGTTTAAAATTTTGCTTCTTACATTTAAGTCTATACACAATTTGGCTCTTTCTTACCTTTCAGACCTTCTACACATTACCACACACTCTCGTACACTTAGATCCACCTCTTCCATTAATCTTACAGTTCCTACTGCTCGTCTCAGTACCATGGGGATCCAGGCCTTCAGTCGCTCTGCCCCTAAACTCTGGAATACACTTCCTCCTGACATCCATAACATTCAATCACTTTCAGATTTTAAATCTAGACTTATGACTCATCTTTTTAGATTAGCTTATTGTATTTGATATCTAATTTATTTTAGTGTTATTGTTTTGCTTTTTGTAATTTTATTGTTTGTACGGTGTCCTTGAGTGTCCAGAAAGGCACCCTGAAATAAAATTTATTATTATTATTATGTGCCCAAAGTGGTTGGCAGCCCTATCCATGGTACACAGGAAGCAGTTGTGGGTTAGGTGCCTTGCTCAAGGGCACTTCAGTCATGACCTGCCAAAGGATTGAACTGGCGACCTTCCGGTCACAAGACCAGATCTCTAACCACCAGACCACGGCTGCCCATTAACCATAGATCATCTGAAATATGCTTACACATGTCATGTAAATAAAATACACTTTTTTTTTACAAACTGTTTTATAGTCAAAAGTAAATTTGCTGATGTTTGACAGCCTTTTTCATTTTTATTTTGATGCATATATTTGGATGCATTTCTGTTGGAAACCTCATGTGGTTCAAATAAGAATGGTTTTGTGTTGTATATCAATTTGTCAGACTTTCTAGTAGGGTTGGGCAAAGTCTGCCTAACTGGCATATGACCGTGTCTACAGAGAAACATCATAGTGGATGATGATGATACTGTCCATAATTCTGTTTTTTGTACCTTTGTGTCCATTCACAGTCCATCCTCCCCATATTCATCTTGTCTTTCCTTCCTAAAGGGACAAGATAAGATTGTACCACATGTGACCGCCTCCAGAAACCCACTGAATATCACAGGCTTCAATTTTGAGAAAATGCTGTCAATGCTGTCAGCCATCGACAATGGGCGATGGCAACATCTGTCATTCCAAGCCTACTTTCTAACTTGTGACTATTACAGCTAGCTTCTCATTGTATTAAACTTAACTAAGCTGTAATATCTGCACTCATGCTACTTGTCCATAGGTGATGGATTCTCAAAACAAAGTTTATATTTTCATTTGTAGCAGTGATGCATAAGTTGCATTTATAAAACTAGAATATCTAAGGAAATGCCTCTGCTATTGAGCATTTCTTAGGCTATTGAGGCTATTGAGCACACTGTAAAACATGTTACTCTGCTGCTATAACTGCAGTTTCTCACTTCTAGTAACTGTTTGCTGTATTGTTGGTTCCTCAGATCTAATGGCTTTCTTTTCTTGTTTCCTGCTGCAGGTTGCTTGGACTGCTGCATTAAATGTCTGGGTGGGGTGCCGTACGCCTCATTGGTGGCCACTATTCTGTGCTTCTCAGGCGTGGCACTGTTCTGTGGATGTGGACATGTGGCACTGACAGGCACAGTGACGATGATAGAGAACCACTTCTCTCGCATAACATCTGACCACACCACCCTCGTTGACGTGTGAGTTTGAGTGTGTGGGGGGTGTCACTATGTGGGAAGTGAATAGGGGGAACAGCTCATGGTTGGTACTATTTGCTACAGAACAGAAATGACCGAGTCTGTATTTTGAATAATATAAAAACAATATGGTGGCAAATAAATGTTACAAATGATTGTTAATGTTTAACATGTATGTATGTAAAGTGTATGTAACTATAAGTCATTAGTAGGAAGGTGTTAAAACATAAATAAATACATAATTTCAGCTATGACCATAATAACAAATAACTGTATTTTTTCCTAAAATCAGTGGATTAATTTATAATAAAATGAATGTAATAATAATGTATTTCAGAAGTCAAAACATTACATCTCAAGACAGATTACCTGGAGCACATCTGGAACCAAGTTCACAAAGTCCTTGTTACTTTTTACTGTTATTTTGTATTTTTTTATGTAACACACTACAGTACACTGACAGTGAGCATGCATTGCAGGTGCTAGTGGGGCTAAATACAGCCTTAATCACCAGTGAGGCTGATGTGAATCTATAGTTAAGAGGTTGCTTAAATTATAGATTTGTAAAGTAAGCTTAGTCTGGGACTGCAAACATCACTGTTGAACCTTCTGGAGGTGTCCTGGGTGCAGTTCAGCGCCACACTGATGAAAGTACTTGTTAAGAGCTTGCGAAGGAGAGGATGTTTACAGATGTGACAATATGATTGAATTAAAATGGACTGGACCCAATGTGTAACCTCAGTGATTAAGAGCAGGATTTTTGTCTTATCCTGTAAAATTATTAAATGTGCTATAACTTTTGCCCAGGCCACATTTTATTTTATTTTCCAAAATGTTAAATTCAGTAAATAAAGAGTAAGTGTGCATTCACAAACGTTTGCACTCAAACCTAAATTAGCATCCACATTATTGTACTGTCAGTTCCAAATATAGACAATAAAATATATACACTATAAGTCCAGTAAAGTCAGTAAGGTCATAAAGAAAAGGAGAGAGAAAGAAAAAGATAGAGAGAGTGCTTCAGCAAGCAGAAACACACTCTAGTTTGGGAGCTCACGGATTGTCATCATGCATCTCCATCTGTTACAGCATTTGCTTATTTGTGCCTATGTATGTGTGAGCCAGTACTGGGACAAAAATGGACCGAAGTGAGTAATATGTTCCAAAATGTCAGAGAATATCAGTATATGAGCATTATAGGCCGGCTGAAGCACAGTGCTGATTTCTTGGTTCCTGACAGATTTGGTTCTAATAGAGAGTGAGTGGTTTATTTTCTGGACTTCAAGGCTATACACATTTGGTGTGGACTCTGTATGTATACTGCAGTAATGTTACACAGCTGTGACTCTGGGCCTGTTCCAAACTTGCTCTAAATAATCTGCTGTGTTGTTTTCGGTGCAGTGTTCAGATTTTGCAGTACATCATCTACGGCATCGCCTCTTTTTTCTTCCTCTATGGCATCATCCTACTGGCTGAGGGCTTCTACACCACCAGTGCAGTCAAAGAGATGCACAGCGAGTTTAAGACCACTGTGTGTGGCCGCTGCATCAGTGCCATGGTAAAGTACACATGATCATACAAAAAAAAACACACCAAGAGCCGACTTAAAATTGATATTAGACTCTTGATGAAACAATTGATTGCATTAAGAAATTTCAGATCAGCAGTTCAAAATTAATTGGCATAATTCAGTGCCATATCAAAAAATGAGAATATCATGAAAATGTGTCATATTTTATATTCATTACATGTAAAGTGACATTTCAAGTCTTTTTTTGAATTACTGTTAACCAGTATGACCAACTCATGAAAATCAGAAATCTAGACTCTCAAATTATTAGAATATTTCATTTTTATTTTGAGTAAATTACTATTTAAACTGTATCAACAGCTAAATGATTGAAATATGTCAGTTTACATGTAATGAATATTAAATACATTTTACATTAAATTATGAACAAAAACTAACTTTTTCATGATAATAAATTCTGATTTTTCATGATAATAAATTATTGCAGGGTTTACACTGGGTCTTTAAATATATGAAGAAATGTAAAATCCCATTCGAAACCTTCCTTTTAGGCCTTAAAATGCCTGAAATGCTAAAATAATACATTTTGACAGGTCTTGAAAATTGACTGGATTATGAAGTTAACATTAACTTCAGTCTCACTTTTAAATTATGTGCTTGTATTGATCACACTTGGACCCTAGTCATTGCTTACTCAAAAAACTTATTTCAATCACTATTTTTCACATTTTTACTTATCAGTAATCTAGCTTATTCATCCCTTTAAAGCAGGACTACTTTTTTGTGGTGTTTTTGTTATTTTTTTAATCACTGGATACAAACATTTTCCTGGTACAATCTTAAATTCACACCTTCAAATTTTATATCACAGTACATTGATGCACATTTACAGCTCTAAGACACACACATACACACACTAACTACATACTGTACACATGCGGGCCAAGCCCAGCCCCGGAGGACTGTTCTGGCACAGTTAGTACTATGTAGCCTAATTCCTTTAATTGCTACAGATGTCCAGTAACATCAGTCTTTAAAGCCTTGCAGGCATGTGTGTGAGTGCGTGTATGTGTGGTTGTGTAAGTTTGCATGTGCCACTGTTGTAATCCCGTGGATAAGACCCTCGCTTTAAATAGGCCATCATATTAGGTCATATTCCAAATAAGCATTAAGACAGTCATGGCTCATGACAACACCATAGTCCTCAGTTTGTAAAACTACTGTTTAATATTAATTTACTAGAGAGGATTATTAGATTTAAATGCTAATTATAATAATTATTTAATTTCAGGGTGATGCTCTAATGACAGTATATTACTCTATCAGCAGAATTATAAAACAAAATGAATGCGTAGAAGTCTGAAGATATCAGTGTCATTTTGCTGTACTATTTCAGTGTAATTCCATCATTACAAAATTAATGATATTATTTAATTAACTTACATTTTATTTTTCTGCCCTTATGACCTTGTTACATTTTTCTAATGACAAAAACATGGCAAAATTTTTATTCACTGTATACATACATTTATATGTAATTTCCACATACAAATATTTTATACCAAAGCAGTTACTACCAAATGTTAATTGTAATATACACATGCATGTATTTTATTCCTGTGTAATCATGAATATGTATCAACTACTATTGACTCTGAACTAATTGTCCTCTGATTTGTACTCAGTTTGTGTTCCTGACCTACATCCTGGGCTTGGCTTGGCTGGGTATCTTCGGCTTCTCCGCAGTCCCCGTCTTCCTCTTCTACAACATGTGGACTACATGCACTGCCATGAAGTCTCCCATTGCCAACCTCACCTCTGTGGACAACATCTGTGTTGATGTGAGACAGTATGGTGAGTGTCGTTCCACTGGTTAGTGAAAATGGTTACAGCTGTATTGTATACAGATATTTAATTTTTTTTCCCATTTCAAAATAAATGTTTGTCCATACCAACAGTATTTACAAAAATTTCCCCCACAAAACTTGAGCATGAAAATGACTTGAGAATGCCCACACAAACACAAGAGTAGTGTGTAGGTTTGATTATGCCGTCATGCCCATATCACTGTCTTTGAAACGCCAGTACAGTCCTAGAGAGAGTTGAGAAGTAGAGAGTTTTTCTTGCATCTCTAAGGAAAAAGGAATAGATTGCTATATTCTGCGACCTACATCAGTAAAAGTGCAAATGTGCTAATTCTTTTCTGCACCAACCAATCAAATCATTGGGAAGTGGGGCTTCAGCAAGAGTCATAACCAAACTGAAGAAGCTACTTGATTTTAAATGGCTTTCTAAAAACATCTTAAAATGATTGATAACAGCATTACTCAAGTGGCTACTAAGGCTAAAAACACATCTGACTGACCGCTAGGACTCTACGGCTGCTTAGCAAAGCACAGTGACCCCAACTTTAGAGTATTTGATACTCAATCATGTGTTATTGACTTGTCTAGGACTACAATGCTTCTACTTTCAGAATTTGTATCTGATGTTATTTGACAAAACTACTATGACTCAATATCAAAAAAGTCTTCCTGACATGGAAACTATACCTTCTTGACGATGGATGGCTCAAATTTGTTGTACACTGTGCAATGACAATAAAGGCTATCTTATTTCTTTTGTGTTTTAATTATAAATGATGCTTCTTACAATTCATGGTACCTTTGCAGCAAAAGGTTTTTGGTGGTAACTGTTGAAGAAAAACTAATAAAGAGAATCCTTTCATTTAAAAATGTTTGTCATTTTCGCAGTTATGGGTTTGATGTGATGAACAGAGTAGGGAAAGCTTTTCATCTGAAGTAATGTACGATGTGTGGATGTGCTGTCTTGTTCAGGAGTCATCCCATGGAATGCAGATCCTGGGAAAGCATGTGGACAAACTTTGTCTGAGATCTGTAACACCAGTGAGGTAAGTTTCAACCCATTATCCTAATTTACTTTATTTATAGTAATATAATAAAGCATAAGGCAAGAACAACTAGCTGTTTTAAAGGTCCCAGATAACTGCAAAACTTTCTTATTTTTTCAAAACAAGAGCCTAATATGTAAAAACTCTTAGAAGTCCTCAGTCCATATATTTGAATTTACACTGCAAAAACAGCCAGCATTGATTTTTTTCTGGCTGTGATGCCACAATCATAAACAGACCTACAGAAGACCAAGCATTCACACTGAAGTGATGATTATATCTACCTAATATAATACAGGATAGCCAATCAGAAAAGTGGAAATTTGCATATATTATTCTTAAAAATGTGGTACAAGTGGCCTGTTTAATTCTGAGGGATAAAGACAGAACATCGTTATGTGAAAAAAACAGTAGATAGCAACAGTAGATAGCAAGAAAAATGTAAAATGCTAGAAAATGTGAGATTATTTAGAGCTACAACATCTCGTCCTTACCTTCCTGTCTTACTTTCCTTACAGTTCTATTTGTCCTACCATCTGTACATTGTTGCATGTGCTGGAGCTGGAGCCACTGTGATTGCGCTGGTAAGGTTCTAATGCCATCTACACACCAGAAGACACACATCTAATGAATTTAATTTATCCTGTTTAACCCATTTTATTTTGTCCATATATTCATTGGTTGACATGCATTTACATACCATAACAGTGCCATGTTTTGTTCTTTTGGTCTTAAATTAGGACTAGTGTCATAGGACTACAGTGCATTGTAGTTTAAAGACTGCTTAAAGACCATTCCTGTATAAGCTAATAATATACGGCACACTAACCTAATTCTCGGTGTGCTCGTGTAAATGTGACTCATATTTATTTGGACTAGGGTTTAAAGTGATTGTTTGATAAAAAAAATTACATTTACAGAATTTTTACGTTACCTTAAATGCTCTCAATCAGCCAAGACATTTTGTGTCTTCTTTACTTTTGCTCTGGAGTTCTAGTCTAAAAACACATCATCAAACACTTTCCTCAGACTGTGTCAAGTGGTAAAGTAATCTCAGACTGATTTTATGGCTTCTGTGGCTTTGATTTTCTTATAAGGCTTCTGACACTGTATAGCATACTGTCATACAGAGGCTTTTCTAGAGTACCTGTTGTACTGGGGCATACATAAAATTTAGAAGGACCCAACGGTACCCCTTCTACTTAACAATTAGTCATAGCAGCACAACTGTTTTTCTTGTATAAAGCCTGTTAAACACGCCCCAACTAGCTGACACTATGATCAAAGGATCTAGTTTGAATCCTGGTCATGCTGCTCACCATAGACTTCTGGGGCAAAAGAGAGCAAAATTGGTTGTGCTCTCTTTCTGGTTGGGTAGATGGCTCTATACTAACATAAAGTCTATGCTAACAACTGATTTAGTTGTAACTGTTGTTGTTTTAGTGATGTATTAGATGACTCTGGTAGGTTATACAGTAATAAGGAAATAAATAAACTGAATCTGTCTGAAAGCATTAGGTGCTCAAGCTTTTAGAAAGATGCTAGGGCATTATGGGAAATGTAGTGCTTGTAGTGAAGTTTGTATGGCGTGTCCCGTAGTTCTGATCAGCAGTCTAGTATAAAATTACATTTTTACTTCTGTGATTTTAGTGGCGGCACAGCAAAAGTGTCCCAGTAAATTGGGTCTAATGATGGCCCTGCTGTGATGTATGAAATGTAGACAAGAAAGCATCACACAGCTAGAAGCATTGATAACAGGCACCTTGATGTCTTAAGATGTGTCCATACATGGTCATTTTTTAAAAACAATGTGTCAAACTGTGTCAGAAACTACAGAAGCAAGTCAATTGGATACTTCCATTACTTGTTACCTACATTAGTGTTGGAGCTCCAGCCCAAAACTAAAGAATGAAACGTCAGACACCAAACATGTTTTGAATTTTGGGTGAAGGGAACATTGTGTAATGTAATTAGATTTTTTCGCCAACTTATCACTTTAAGATCTGTCACCCACTTGCTCTCTTCTCCTCTGCTCTCTTCCTCCCAGCTCATCTACATGATGGCCACCACGTATAACTATGCTGTGCTGAAGTTTAAAAGCCACGACCACACCCACACCACTAAGTTTTAAACCTGGGCTTTTGAGAGGGTGAATGTAAAGTATGGAGAAGTGCTCTGATAGAAGGAAAGAAAAGAGAGAGGGAGGTAGAAATGGGTTGAGAGATAGAGACAGAGAAAGAGAGAGAGAGGGAGGTAGAGTTAAGAAAGAGTACTACTGACACCATGGACCATACAGTAGCTTACTGAGGATTACGTTGATCATCGGGATGATGTAGCGCAGTAAACCGTTTCTCGTTTCTTCCTTGTTGTAATCAAAAATTTTGTTTGGTCTCTAGAGGAGAAAACCCTTTTAATTCATTGACCCTGTGTTTTACCATGGATTTCACTGTTAATCCTCATCTCTGTTCATTTTGTGCATTCAGGATGCATTTTAGGTCTTAGAACTTTGCCAGCCAACAACATCCCATAAGACCTCTTGTATTAACTTGTAACTCAACACCAGTCCAGTAGATGTCGTCTGTCCTATAGAATCTAATGAATAGGATTACGAGCAAGCAAGTAGTAGCAGGCCCAGGATCAGTATTCAGGGACATGTTCTGTCCATTGGATTATACAGTACATGCCCTGAGGCACCAATAGTCAAGCCGATGGTCAGGTAGAAATTGCAGGTCAAGTGCTGTCGCTGGAAAAAGAGTCTAACTAGCGCATTTTTTGAGGTGAATGGAAGGACAATAGGAATGTTAGTTCAAGGGGTTCAAATTCAACTTTGTTCTTTACTTTTTTGTCAAATGTACCTGTGAAGGGCATGAATTGTACTTTACACTGATCCTGAGAATTTGGAGTATTTTATCTTTGCACAACTGGAACTAGTATAAATGTTACTGATAGCCTTTAGCAGCTTTTGTTGTTGGCCACTGACGTTTGGCTTTGCCTCACTTTTTATGTTCATCATGACGTTCAAATGTAGTTTTGCTTCCAGACAGTAGTTGCTCTTTTCTAAGTGATAATGATGGGAAAATAAATGTTTAATATGTAGAACAAGCACTCTCTGACTTTTTATTTGTAGTAAGAGCAGCTGACTCACATATTCTTTAGTACTTAGTTAGCATTTAGCTTAGTTAACATTTAGGTTCCATCGTTTAGCTTCCCATTCAGTTCATCATCTTCCGTTTGCTAACGTCCATCTTGACATAAACTGGTGACACAGCCATGCTTCATGTTTTATTGCATACATTATTTAATCAATCATAACATCATGAAAGTGTTATCACTAATTGTAGTCTAAAAAGCTAGATAACTAAAAACTAGCTAACTAACTAGCTTTGGCTAACTAACCTACTCACGGCTAATCCCTCGTTTTCCTACCCTTTTCTCTTTCTCTTGTTTCTTTTCTCCCTTCTACCTTTCCATAGATTCACTACCTTATGATCCTGTCTGCTAACTGGGCATATCTGAAGGGCGCGTGCCAGCAGACCCACGCCTACCAGGACATCAAGACCAAGGACGACGCTGAGCTGCAAGACGTGCAGTCACGCTCTAAG
The DNA here is from genome assembly GCA_036984385.1 of Crenuchus spilurus. NCBI lineage: Eukaryota > Metazoa > Chordata > Actinopteri > Characiformes > Crenuchidae > Crenuchus > Crenuchus spilurus. The sequence continues at coordinate 6,396 of BRDA01001316.1, read as the reverse complement.
GAGGGTCTCAATTCTTACTCATAAACAAGGCCATGTTACCCCTTACACTGCAAAAAGTGATATCTTGTCTAAAGAAAATATCCTGAATATAGGCGGTATATCTAATAAGTCTCATTACAGTATTGTAAGAAATTACTCAATGTATTTCTAGATTTCTTTTTTTTTTCTTAAGTTTGAGTGCAATACAATAATCTGACTTGATATGATTACAAAAATCAGTGTTGCCAACTGCAGTGAACTCAAATCTCACTCTGAAGTTGGCAACCCTGCAAAAATCTACAACTTTTTGTCAAATACAATAAGTACAAACTAGGAAATAAGTTAAACTATGTTTAAAAGTCTAGAAATAGGTTATAGGTTATAATAATCTCATAATGAAAAATACTAAATATATTGCCTACATTCAAAATATTTTATCATGTTGATATATCAGTTTTTACAGTTTCTCCCCCCCCCAGCTCAACTTAATCCTCCTTTTAACCCCACAACACAAACACACACAAACACCCACACACAAATACAATACGATGTTAACTAACATGGCCTAGTAGTGCACTACAGCAACAGTGCGTTATAACAATGCAGTTATGAGCAGTTATAACCATGGTATGACATTGCATATTGGTTTTATGTAAAAGTCATAAGATATGACTGACACATTTTGCAGATTGTGCAGTTAATGATATAGATGTGTTTTTCTCAGTGTTGGTAAGGTGGTATGAAAATGCATGTGTAATTATTTCCAGTGCTTGTTGCTAATGTCTAAAAAAATATTGAAAGTGCTGAGCCATGGTCATGACTGGATTGTTTCTGGCTCAGTGACGCACTGTTGAAGTAAAGCACTACCTCACAGCTATTACTGTCTGCACTAACACGTTACAGACATTTTGCAGGAACTTCCTTTTTTGGTGTTTTATACATATATAAATATATATAAATGTGTGAAAGTGTATGAATGTTGTTGGTTTTTTTAATACTTAACGTATGCTAGGTTTAATATGATATTTCTCTGGTCTCTTTCTCTCTTTCTTGTTTACCACAAATTTTCTTTTTTTTTCCTAAACTACTTTTTTTAATGCTAACCTTCTTTTTCCCTTTTTCTTTTTTTATACTGGTACTTGATACATTGCACTATTCTAAATCAAACATTAACATTTTAAAAATCTCTATTTCTATGAACAGTTCTTGGTAAATAATCTTGTTAATTCTTGCCCAAGTAACAAGTAAAAGCAGATGTAAAATTTTAAACCACATTGAAAAAATAATAATTTGCTTGATTCTAAACTGTATATTGGTTCCAGGTGAATAAAAATACACAACTATGTATGTACATCAAATGTATGCACAGCTGATACAGTATATTTTATTCATATGGAGCAGATGCATGCACTTCAGTTACTATTTTTAAGTGGAATTATAAAGATAACAAGAAAATAGCTGTGACTATATCAATAAAGTAATTAATATCTAAATGGAAAAGATAAATCATGTATGTTATGAATTGATGTTATGAAATAATTGATGTTGCAAACAAATGAATAAATAGAACTTTCTCCATGGAAACAGTAGAAATTATAGAGGCACATATTTACATGCAAAAAGAGCTTTTAACTATTAAAAACGTCAGCTGTAGATGTTCTTTGAGGAACAATAATCAATAATTATTATTTTCAGCGGCTCACATAGTAATGTGACATCATGTCTGATTAATGTGACCAAATTACACTGAAAAATAAATTATTTGAACTGATTTCATTCAAATTTGTACATCAGTCTAAAACCATATTCAAATTAAACTTCTGTTACTGACTCATGTAGAACATAAAGCATCTACTTCCAGCATCTAACAGGATAACTGCAGCTTTTATATTTTTCTTTTTTGACTCCAAAGTTTGCAACGTAATAAGTGTCTGCCGCTTTTAACGTATGGCACATAGCATCTGCCACCGCCCGCCTCTCCATATCGTTCAAATGTAAGCGTGCCTGCATAGAGAGAGTGCAAGTCAAACGTTACCGACACAAATTATGTCAAATGCGAACTGTTGAAAGGGAATACTCACTTGATTGCTTACAAAGGACCTTATTAAGCAGAAACTGACCGCTCCGGTCATTCCAGCATTGTACCAAGCACTCTTCAATAAGAAATGTAATCTTCGTCTTCGGGAGAGACGGGTATTGGTAAAGAATACATAGGGTGACTGATCTGAGCCAAGCTGATTATCGAGCTGCGTAAGCCGAGTCAGCCAACTGTATTCTTTCATCGTTAACGGCAGACATGCCTCATACAAGTGTTGAGTTTTATGTTTCTTGACGCGAATCAACACTTTGTCTCCGACAATCTCTGCCGCGTCGACATCGGCTTTTTCCAGCCAAGAAAAAACTCCGGTTCTATGTCCGGTCAAGATGGCCAAGTATCCCAAAATGCAACCTCGTAGGCTGTCGAGGACCTTTGCTGAAGCTACTCGTGGTGTACAGGTGTCCAACAGCTCAACGATCTTTGCTTCGGTCTTTCTCATAAAGAGAAGATACTCTTCGGCCGGTCTCAGCATACCTGGAGGTATTGAGAAAAACAGGGGAATGAATGCATAGTTAGCCCATAAGCGGAGTAACGCAACCTTATTATTGCTAGAGACTTACTTGATTTGCGTCTTTTGACTTCCATTAGGTGATCCTTTCTCTTAGCCGTACTGGATTTCAGTGACTTCATGAGTTTTAATAAAATCCTCACGACCTGCCACCTTTTAAGGCCCATGAGTCCAAATTTTGAGTCTAAAATTGAGCAAAAATCACAAAAGTATATAATGGTGTCAGTAGTAGAAAATAATAATGCTGCCATTGGTGTGACAAAGAAAAGGAAACTCAAGTGTTAAAAAATTAAATCATACAATCTACTTGAGTTTAAGGAAAATGTTATTTGAGTACATATACCTGAGTAAATGTAACTAGTTTCTGTCCAGTTGGTGCCAAATGTACAACATGATATCAATTTGAATGAAGTCAATTCAATGTATTAATTTTTTTTAATATCACTAATTGTGATAAATAAACAATTCCATTCCCTGGACCCGCAACATTTCATTATACTATAAAAATTTTGTTTATAAAGTTGCTTTTGACTCTGGTGGTTTTTTGCTATCTTCTTGTGGAACCTTGTTATGGCTGGCTTGATATTTGCTGAAAGTTTTTCTGTGAGTTGATCAGTGATTTCCTTTGATATGTGGATTTGCGCCATCCCGAAACTGCCACATAAAAATGACAGGAATTCCATGATTTTATGGTATTATGACTGAGCCTTGTTTTCACAGTATATATATATATATATATATATATATATATATATATATAGTGGTTTATCTCTCTTTCTCACTGTTTGGATTCTCACCACCTTTCTCGTTTTCTTTGCTCTCTCTTTAAACACATTTTGACACTAACTCTTCTTTCTGACGTCTCAGAACTTTTAAGCATGTTAGTATTGTCAATACATACAGTGGTATTTATTACCGAATATAAACTGTTATCTTGCTGTATGTTCTGTTCTGTTAAAGGGACGTGACTGCAGGGATGTGCCCACTACTTCTTTAATTTTTCTTTTTTGCCCTGTTTTTGTATAAGAAGATGTGTGCCTGAATGTTATATCGTTCCCTTGTTATTGCATGAAGGAGAGATGATATTCTATTTTTTTTTCTTTTGCGGTTCCATAGGTGATGTGTAGTCCACTGTTCTGACAAACTATGGTAGACAGTGTCCCCCCCAACCCCCCACCCTACTCTCCCCTTGAAAAAAATTATCCATTGTACGTTGATGGAAATTGTAGTCCTAGATGTTTCATAGTCCATTTTATTTGAAAAGTCAAATGTTTTATGAATCCTGTATAGTGATGATTTTTGTAACCTTCTCTAGTAAAATAATATTTTCTATGATCGAAATGGCTGGTTGCTTGTCTTTATTCTATAACTCACTCTGTTCAGTGATTGATGCATTAATGGGATAGTTTGGCGGACAGTCAAGTATTCATAATTTAACTCTTTTTCCAAATACTAGCCACAACATGTTTGAAGTCTATTTTCTACTTTAGTTTTGCACTGGAGCTACAACTACTTTTGAGTTAAAGCAGAACTACAGCCTTCACTACAAGCTTGATGTACCTAAGGTGATAGAAACTAAGAGTTGCTAGTTAGCATTGTACATTCTTCTGTCAATCCATGCTCAGTAGATTAGATTCAACTTAGCCAATTGACTACACAACAGAATTTGACCTCCCCCGTTAACCCCAGTGTATATTTGGAGGAAAAAAAAATTTACCTCACAACTACAGTCTTCAAGGCTAATGTAGCTAACAAGTCATATTAAGAGTTGCTAGTTAGCATTGTGCATTTTTGTGTCAAACCAAACTGAGCAGCTATAACCTTGAAAACCTGATTTTTGTATGTATGTATATTTGCTGATTTTTTAAATAGGGCTAAGTAACTAGAACTTTGAGACCAGCTACCTCAGAACTACATTCTTCACTACAAGGATAATGTAGCTAACAAGTAATAGAAATTAATAGTTGCTAGTTAGCATTGTGGAAACTGAATTCTTGCATCAAACTATGCTGAGTATCAGAGTATTTTTTATAGATTTTATATAATCAGAAAGTACAAAAACATCAATTCAACTGGAGTCGATTTCAGCTTTCAGTTAGCACGATGCTAATTGCTGGCTACAAGCTGCAATGACATGTTAGCTATAGCTCCAATGACATGTTGGCAATATAAGTTTTGAAATGAAACTATGAGTCTAAAGTATACTTCAGTTCAAAACTTATATTGTACGCTTACAAATCTCTATTTGCAGAAAAATTGAGACACTGAAATCTGTAAATTTGTAATTTTGTTAGATCACTTTAAACTTTATTTAACAGAAGAAAAAATCATATTTACCCACTCAACACCATCATATAGATGTTTTTTTTTTTTGGTCTGGTCTGCTGTTCTGGCCTTTACTTATCCAAAAATAGACATTGAAAATTTGTGTTTAGTCCATCTGATTTGGTCCAAATTTAGCCCAAGACGGATGTCTCTTTCGAACCACATTTAGCCCTAATACAACTATCAAAATAAGATTGATGAAAATGTTGTCTACAATTAACCTTTCTGAACATAATCACAGTTGTTCAAAACCTTACATATGTACGCAACACTGCCGCCTGTGTCCACCCAGTGAAAGTCCCTGGCTTATCAGCAGTGGTGTCTGCATGGCCATGCCTCCCACGTGTCCACGGCCCAACCAGCCGCAATACGTTTAAATATACCATACAAATAACTTGTGATGTCACTGCTCTTTCACATTTATCTGATGTATCTTCCTCCTGTTTTATGACACACATCCACACCCACACATAACCAAAATACGAATTTGGGGTGACAGCAGTACAGAACTGCCAGAGTGACTTGTGACTGATGGGTCACTAAAAATTCAGAAGTCAAAGCTTGCAGGTGATTGGGTGAGGAGGAGGAGGAGGGCTGGGCACTCCTTTTGAAAAACTGCTTACAACACTAACGGACAGCACTACTGTACCTTAGATCAAAACAACTGACACACTTGAAGTGGTAAGTATGAAGAAATAATTTATTTGAAAAATATAGAAATGTGTATTTGACTTAAGTTTAGTCAAGCTAATCATTTACAAAGTTAAGATGCAGTTAGCAGATATTAGCTTGCCAGTGTTAGCCTAGCTAGCACATTGTACTGATAAGCTGAGGCATGTGTAGGAATTTTTGAGGAGGATCACAAAGCACACTAAGCATTTAGTTTTCTTTGCAAGCTATCTGATAGCGCAGTTGGTAGAGTGGAGGACTATAATAGTTATCTAGTTGTGGGTCCAAGTCTACCTCTCAGTGTTTTTAGGCATAACCGAGGCCAAATCAGAGTTATGCTGACAAAACATTTTATAATAAATTTCTAATTAAGTACATAATTGGGTTTAAGGCACTCAATTCTCCTTTCAGTCCAACCTGTCAGCTTTGGTAACTCAGTAGAGTGTAATAGTTATTTAGTAAGGTCACTGGTTCAAAGTGTTTTAGGCATAACTGAGGCCACATTAGAGTTATGATTACAATAGTTGTATAGTCAATTTGTTATTAAGTACAAACCGGATTCCAAAAAAGTTGGGACACTAAACAAATTGTGAATAAAAACTGAATGCAATGATGTGGAGATGGCAAATGTCAAAAGTTTATTCATAATAGAACATAGATGACAGATCAAAAGTTTAATCTGAGTAAATGTAACATTTTAAAGGAGAAATATGTTGATTCAGAATTTCACAATGTCAACAAATCCCAAAAAAGTTGGGACAAGTAGCAATAAGTGGCTGGAAAAAAGAAATTGAGCATATAACGAACAGCTGGAAGA
>BRDA01001315.1:75902-135681 GCA_036984385.1 Crenuchus spilurus | reverse complement strand
CAAAGTGGCTCAATAATATTTAGACACACAGACTTGCTGTCTTGGTCACAGATGCGCCAGCAAGACGTGCACCAACAATTTGTCCTCTTTTGAACTCTGGTATGTCACCATAATGTTGTGTGCATTGTAATATACTATATAACTGTGCTCTTACCTGCTAACTGAACCTTCACACTCTGCTCTTACTGGTGCAATGTGACATTAATGAAGATTGGCCACCAGACTGGTCCAATTTAGCCATGAAACCTCCCACACTAACATGACAGGTGTTTTAGTTTCATTGTCTAACTCCTGTACATTTAAAAATAAAAGTGCTACAAAGGCTTGTTTGAGTGATGCCATAGAAGAACCACTTCCATTTCTCTAAAGAACCTTTTCTGTAAAAGAGATGTGTGAACTTGAAGAACCTCTTAAAGTCTTGAGTTGATGTAAAGGTTATTTATCAATTTAATGGTTCATCACACTCAGTTTCAGTTTCATTGTCTAACCCCTGTACATACTCCAGGGTAATTTTTTTAGAGTAGCTAATTCACCTGATCTCCATGTTTTTGGACTCCACCCAGATGAGGACTTGAACCCAAGACCTCAGCGCTGAGAGGCGAACGTGCTAACGTGTTTCAGTGTCATTGTCTAACCCCTGTACATTAACTTTATACTATTTGAAAAGTCAGACTTTACTCTGTGTGAACATTACACAGTCAGTTATCTACAAGAAATGCTTGAGAATGACTTGAAATATTATCTTTTTACAACTTACGTACATTAAAGTTTCACCTTTATGGAAATAACATATGATTTCTCTTATTTTTACTTATTTGTTACATGTAAATGTTATAAATGCTACAAATGACGATAAAGAGTTATTCAAATCTTTAGATATCACCCCTGCATATTTATCACACATGTGAAAAACCAGTTGCCTATAAACAAAATAACTGGTTGTTCCATCCTTATTTATTTACTTACAGTTACATTTCTATAACACTTTTCACTCAAAGTACTTTCACATCTGGGGCAGATATAAGAGAGTCACCTCAACCACCAGTAATGTGCAGCATCCCCATGAATGATGTGTCAGCAGCCAGAACACTTAACACACACTAGCTATTAAACAGAGATGTGATGAGAGACTAAGGCCGTTTTTGATGATGAAGAAGATGAAGAAACACCCCAGAAAAACTTTTACTGAGCTCTGAGGACCTGAGTTTAATGTCTCATCTGAAAGACAGCACTATTTGTACAGTACAGCATCCCCATCACTGCGCTGGGGCTTCGGGATCCACACAGAACACAAGAGCAGTGTCTCCTGTGGTCCCAACAACACCACTTCCAGCAGCTTTTCTTGGAGGTCTCCCATCCAATTACTAACCAGACCCAGACCTGCTAAGCTTCAGTGGAGTTCTATGTTATGTTATGCAGGTGCTGTGGCTGCTGACTGATCCTTGGCAGCAAGAACTGCAATCAAAAATGTGTGATAATTTGAGTGTTTTACATGAGTATGGAGGAATTTCTTCTTCATCTTCATCTTCTTCCTCTTCATTTTTGCTTTAATATGGCTACATTGGAGGGTTTCAAGCCTGAATTGAATTCTTAAGGTCCTGCCACAGCATTGCAATATGATTAAAGTCAGGACTTTGACTTGACCACTGCAAGACCTTCATTTTGGTTTTTTTTTTGAGGCATTTGGAGGTGATTGGTGCTTCAAAAAGCAATTTGTATGACTTTCAGTGTACATGCATTTGTGTTATGTTTATGTATGCTTTTTTTATTGTGGATTTTTTTATATATATTTTATGATATTTATATATTTTATTGTATTTTATTATGCATTTATACATTTATATATTTTATTGTATATATTGTATTTATTATATTTAGATATTTATATATTTTATTGTATATATTGTATTTATTATATTTAGATATTTTATTGTATTTTATTATACATTTATACATTTATATATTTTATTGTATATATTGTATTTATTATATTTATATATTTTATTGTATTGTTTTATTATTACTGTATGACGTATTCTTTTTTTTTACTGTAGTCATTAAATAACATGATGTGGCCTCTTTAACCTGCGTTAACCCTGATGGAAGTTTGTACTCATAGTTTGGTCAATAACAGTGTAATAAATGAGCAGAGGAGTGAAATAAAAATGGTTTCAGAATTCAGGATAGTTAAATATCCTGTGGCCGGGCATTTGCTTGGGTGTCGTCAGGCTCTACATCTTTTTTCCAGCTCTGGTTCTGAGAGTGAGTCTGCAGACGAGCTGCAGAGAGTGTGCAGAGTTTGCTAGTTCAGCAGAGATAGCGCTGCAGCATCAGTTTACAGTGCAGCATGAGAGTTTCTTATCTCCAGCATTCAATAAATCTTTGCCTCTGCTACAAACCCCACTGAGACCTCAGAATTACAGGGTTCTATCTGACAAAAGCCAAGTTCAGAAATGCTTCAAAGTTCCTCAATCCCACAAGTTCCAATCAGAGCCAAGCAGTGAGTTTACTGAAGATAGCGAGGTAATCATACAGGTATACTCTGGTGCTTTTTTTTGACATTTTATTTCTGATGTTTCCAGTTACAACAGGAAGTATAATACAAAAATAAGCTACAATGCACAAAGCATGTTCCACAAACTACTGTATGTTGAACTATTCATCAGAACTACTAATCTATTATCAGCGTAGTAGTCAAGTCTACTGCCAAAGTACTATAATCTATCCGAGTACTCATACACAATGTGGTTCCCTTTCAAATGCTATTAGTACCCAACCGAGAACTTTCTGCACCCTCATCAAGTGCACCCTTAAAATGGTGCTAATAAAAGCAACGCCATAGGAGAACCACTTTTAATTCCCTACAGAACCATTTCTGTAAAAGGCATGTGTGAGTGTGGAGGACCTTTTAAAGGCTTCATTCAATGTAAAGGTTCTTCACATTCACAATCTCCAAAAAACCAAAAGTGGTTCTTCTATGGCAGGGGTGGCAAACTCCAGTTCTAGAGGGTTGCTGTCCAGCACAGTTTGGTGATGCTACAATTAAACTAAGTCATTACCTGCTGAGTCAGGACAGTTTCACACTTAAACATAACAGGGTTGACTTTCTCACGTGCCGCGCCCAATTGTCTACCCGGTGACGTTTTCTGCTCGTTCGTAAATCCCCGGATATTTTCATTAACAGGGCGTTACTTAAGATGCAGGCATAAACGGGGATCACCGCAGACACCTGCGCTGTTTGTATGAGCGATAAGCTAACTAGCTAGTGCAAGTTTAGCAATAAGCTAACTAGCTAATGCTAGCCTAGATAAGCTAAACAAGTTAAGACTCTTCACATAAGTGGGTTAAATGGTTTTATTGCACCGGAACGTAACCAAGGCGCGGGCATTTATACGGGAGCAGATGGAATTGGCAAATGTTGGTGTGATAACTGTAGATGCACCACCAAGCACCAACTAGTTATGTAGCAATATGGCGGACATTTGACTGCACTTGGGTGATGACGCAAAATCCGGGGATTTCCGAATGAACAGAAAACTTCACCAGGTAGACGATGGGCCGTGGCACTTGAGGAAGTCAAGCCTGTTACGTTTTTGTGTGAGACTGTGTTGGCTGAGTTGAATCATGTGTGTTTCTTCAGGATGATCACCAAACCGTGTATAAATCTGGTCCTCCAGAACTGGAATTTGACACCCCTGTTCTATGGCATTGCTCAAAGAACCTTTTGTAGTGTCCCAATAAAGGAGGTGGGATCAGTAGAAGCCTCAAAGCTATGCCTTCAGTACCTTTAGATAAGGAACTTAATTGATACCAGATCCTGATGGTGTTTTGACTCCACACTGTTACATTACTTTACGGTTAAGTACAATCTACAGAAAAGATACAAACCTGCATCTTTCTCCTGTAACAGTGAATGTAGCACTTTAAGATACTCAGCTGAATGTTAAGAGCCATGTTGTACAGAACATTTTGGACTTTTTCTGCATTCTCTTACTATCAACATGTCTTTAAATGGGTTTGTAAATGTATTTACTTTAATGGTAATTAAGATGATTCAAGTTAACAACTAAGGCCTCCGACTGTAGTATTTTAAGTATACTCATCTAATTCCACTCTTTTCAACGATGTGATCTGCTGTGTTCATTTAAACTGTTAGTTACAGTGTGATGGCCTATATTAACTGGAATGTCAGTGCTGTCTTCTGTTTTAATGCTGTTTTCTACACTATAGTTGGCCAGTACATGTTTTTATATGTAAGTATAAGTATAAGTATAAGTAACCACTAAATGGTTCAATAACTTCTGACCCCAAAACAAACACACTAGCTTTTCACATCTCAGCTAGCACTTGACAGGCTTTCTTTGAAAGCTCTTATCTGACCATCGAGTGTTCATTTTTTAAGGGGCATGCCTGAAGTTCCTTGATATTCTCCTCTTGACTCTGAAATTGTAATGTTCTTCTTCTGCTGGAACTGAATCCTTAATCACTGCAGCAGTAACGCCAAAGACTTCACCAAAGTTCACACAACTCCAGCAGACAAAGTTGGTAGTAGACAAAGGTGTGGGTGTTAAGCTTAGTTTACTTAGAAAAGCTAAACTGCTGGTTCAGCTCATCTTTTACATTTGGAGAATTTTTCACAGAGAGAAACTGTAAAGGCACTCATGCAGACGCTGGTGCTGTTCTCTAACAAAAGTCTTTAATAAACTCAATCACAGACGTAATTTAAGGGGTGCAGGGGGACATTTTTCAAAAGGTACCTCTGCAGTTTTAACCATCCAAAAACAATGTTATGCTATATTAAATGGAGATGGGTCAAGCATTAGGACCAAGCGGAAAACGGCCACTCAAGTTGAAGCCTGTTTTCCTTTAGACCACCCACAAGATCACTGATTAGCTCTGCCATTTCTTGCTAACGTGTGATTGGCTGTCCGCACTGTCACTCCATCTGGTTGTGTGTTTTTGTTGGCCAGGAATGCGTGTCTGTTCACCTGCCACTGTAAGTTGTTAACTTGTTGGGCGTTTGAATCTGTGTGTGTGTTTGGAAGCTTTGGGTGAGGTGATTATGTTAAAATATTACTAGTTAATATTCTATGGAACTTAAAAGTAACAACAGAAAACTACAAGAACTACTAGAAAACAGTGAAATTTTATTACATTTAAATTTAAATTTATATTTTATTACATTTTAAATTTAATAATGTATTAATATGTAATAATGCATGAATATGTCATTAATAAATAATATTAATATTAATATAAATATTTTATTATTAATATTAGCTATTAACAGTTATTATTAGTATATTATTAACAGTAACTAATAATTATTAATAGCATATTATTAATCAAAAAATATAATAATCACATAATATTTTGACAACAAAACTTTGATGTTGTTATTGTTGTGTATGAAGATGTTTAATGTATAGGTTTAAATGTATTAATAAAACCAACCATTTGAATAGAATTTGTTGTATATAATGTTTGGAATGTCAGGTAAACAAATCCTTACTTTCTAAAATAAGTAATGCAATGTAACATGTAATGTAATGAGTAACTTTTCAATTTATCCTTTGGACATTCATTGTAATACAGCAAAAAGTGTAGCTGTAGTTTTACTCAATTATGTGAAAAAGTACCAAGTACAATGAAACCTCGGTTATAATTTGATCTGGTTATCGTACAGTTCTTCAATTTTTTGCGAGGAAATTTTGTTCATTATCGTTCATCCACATAGCATTTGTTGGCATGCCCACCTGACTCACACGCTAATTTAGTGAAAACAAAGCATCCTCCCACATGTTCGTCACTCAACCACGTGTTCATTGTTTCTCTGACTTTGTTTCTTGTTGTTTTTCTGGCTTTATACAGATTCCATCATTATTCATATTGAACAAATACAAAACTGGACGGTGCTGCTTAAAGAATGTATTAAGCATTAAACTTAAATTTAGGCCCCACCCACTTCCAGTCAAATCTCAACAGAGGTAGAGAAGCAGATAGTTTGAGCTCTAAATAAATAGATAGTGTTGTGATAATGACCCCTATAGTATCAAGACTTTTGCAGGAGACCACAAATCCCACTGATATTAATGGTCATGCATGCAGTACGTGGCTGAGTAGTGTTAAGTATGGTTGAATAACATTGTTTGGCGTGGGCGGCACGTTCGCCTCTCAGCGCTGAGGTCTTGGGTTCGAGTCCACATCTGAGCGGAGTTTCCATGTTCTCCCCGTGTCTACGTGGGTTTCCTCCGGGGACTCCGGTTTCCTCCCACAGTCCAAAAACATGGAGGTCAGGTGGATTGGCTACTCTAAAAATTACCCTGGTGTGTGTGTGTGTATGTCTGTGTATGAATGTATGTTTGCCCAGATATGGTTGGCACGCTGTCCTGGGTGACCCCCCCTAGTGCTTGATGCAGTCCTCCAGGTGGACGGTCGCTTCCAATTGAGAGTACGCTGTGAGTGTGTGTAAATGGAATGTGTTGATTGTGAAGCATCCTTGTGTCTCTAGAAAGGCGCTATATAAGTATAACATTCATTCATTCATTCATTCATTCATTGTTTGCTCACAGTATGTGAAGAGTTTAGTCCTTAGTAGTCACAGTTATAACAATAAACCACAAAACATGTCATTTAATTTTAATTATTTTTATATTGTGCCACATTTAAACAAGCAGGGGAAACACTTGACTGATACCACATTCGTGTTCGTAGTTAGAAGAGGTTAGATGTTACTATGACTTTCAGATGTTATACTTATGAATTTCAGATGTGCAGATAGTGCGAGGAAAAGAAAACATTTTTAATTTTTTGACATTTGCTCTGTCACTTTGTGACGGTGAAACAAATGGAAATATGATTGAAGAATCACTTTCAATACGGTTAGACACAACACAGCAGTACACAACAGCATTGGATATGGAATATTTCAGCACTTTACATGATGATCTTCATGAAGATCTGCATGAACCTCAGGAATGACGGCTGTTAACTGATGTCATAAATACTACATTAACATATTGCTCCTGCAACAGGGCATGCATGAGATATGCATATTCATGATAACTACTTAGAACATAATGAATGCTATTTCCTCCACCCTTACTGTAAAGTGTGTCACAGTGGAGTGTTTATCCTGTCAATACAAAATACAAATGGAACCAGAATGTAATCTGTTGTGTAATTAACCGTGTTATTAATTATGTAATTGCCTAATTACATTTAAATTGCACGGAACAAAACATGGCGGTAATAACGCGCATAAGAAAGGAAGGTCTGTATGTAGAATGGAAGGTCTTTTATGCAGTATCTGCAGGTCATGCTTATCTACACTGTAGACATTTTGATGGAGATCATAAGAAGCGTTCACCCAGTTCATCTTTCCTGGGAGCGTTCTCTTTATATATTGCCATGTTTTTTTATTCAGGATGCTGCGAGGAAGAAGCAATGATTTAAAGCTGGCAGAATGTTCTTTGCTTTACTGGTGCATGCTTGTGCATCTCTCCCAATCGTGGCCTAATAAACTGCTTAACGCCTCTTTACATTTGCCACTGACACGGTTGTGATCTATGGAAAAAGGGAATGCACGGTGCCCCAGTATTAGGAATTTATGAGTTTTGTCAGCATTCATTACTGCCATAGCCTCCAGGCAAAACAATGAAAGACCCAACTGTCTTGGCTCTCTGTCCTCCTTGTGGCTCCCCAGAGGGTTCAATGGCACTGTGGTCACCTGCACACACACACACACACACACTTACACACACACACAGAATAAGGTTTGCGGTTGGCTGCTCTGATGTGCTGCTGGGATCAGGATGAGCTGCAGGCAGCCCTGCGCAACAGAGTGACCTCGGGACACACTGTCGTCCACTGCACTATATCTTAAATGCACTTGCATGATTTATTTAGGCCCTGGAAGGCGGAGGGGAGGCCTAAGGAATCTGGCTATATTAAAAGCTCCTGGAGAAGAGGCCTCAATCCCCAACTTTCAGTAAAGGAGAGGATGCAGACATCGATTCACTTACAAACTCCATTCAGTCCAGTTCAGTTTTAGTTCAGCTCAGCTCAGTTCAGCTCAGTTCAGTTCAGTTATAGTTCAGCTCAGCTCAGCTCACTTCAGCTTCAGTTCAGTGGGCTGAAACTTACAAAAGCCTAATTAAGAGTATGTTAATCTCAGACCCCACCATGCAAAGCAGAGAACACGCTCAGATAGTACAATCACACTGATTTCTGTAGAGAGCTCCTTAATTTAACGTTCTCAGTCCTAGTTACTACCCTTACACAAATGTAGCATCGTAATACCCTTAGAGTAGTGCCCAAAAGCCATTGTTCTGTAAAACCAATGAGAAAATGTACCAATTGAATAAAAGAACAATGTTTTTTGGACCCTGGTATGATGGCAGTGCCATTGTACTTTTTTGGAAGGGTGTCACATCTACAATTCACAGGTTACCTGAAACCATACTTGAAACTACTAAACATTAAGTACACCAAGACATCCCTGAAACAGAACTCTAATTAAGAGTATGTCCATCTCAGTGCTGCTATATATGCTTCTATATACTAAACTTGACTATACTGTAGTCCTTATCCCTGTATTGATTAGTGCTGCGCTGCAGTTGTGTGGTATCAAGGTGGAGGAATGTTTCACTGTAAACTTGTTTATAGCTGAAATTATGTGACTTGACCACATCCGTCAGTGGAATTGGAACCACCATAGGACCACCATTGACCAGATATTATGAGTGGTGGACCATTCTCAGCACAGCAGCAGTGGTACCAAAACATCAGTAACATACACAATAAATCTGCTAGTGTTAAATCAACACTATTAGAGTTAAATTAACACTGGGAGTGTTACATTTTGACACCCTCAGTGTTCATTTAACTCTAATAGTGTTGATTTAACACTGGCATATTTACTCTGTACTAGTCTCTAAACACATCACTGTCAATCAGTTTTTCTTCAAACATTATTTTTCTGTGTTTTTTAACAACCAGCTTTACATTGTCCCACCCACTTTTATGTGTTCATTCCGAACTCTGGCTTTCTATTGGTTGGACAAGGACATTTAGGTTGTTTTGACAGGTTGCTGAAAAAACTCCCTGAAATGGCAGCTGCAGAGAAAGACGCTCCTAAAAAACATAAGTTTTACTTAATTATCCAAAATAGATAACTGAAATGTCTTGGTATATATGTTACTTTAGAAGTTTAAGGATACAAAAAATAATGATATTAACAACGGGAAGTTATTTGCAAAGTCTTAAATTTAGCGCGAAACATTTATGTCCAGCCATCTGGACATTTGGAGTTAGACTACCGAATGCTGCATTAAGCATGCTATGTATCGCGAATAAACCATTGGTATTCCTCTATATTTTTGACATTTTTCAATGCTATGCTCACCTTCTCATGTCTGTTTAGGGCTGACAGTACAAGAGGTGCTTGAATTATTAGATAATAGATTTAAAAAAAAATATTATTATTATTATTATTAGATAATAATAAAATAGTAGAAATGTACTGCAAAATGTTTATATTTGTAATTTGTAATAATGTAATTTTACTGTAAAAAAATTATTACATATTTCCACTAACAGTTAACTCAGAAAATACATTTAATTAGTATCTTGTATTGGTACTAACAAATGAGTTCATTTTTCAAAATCTTTCAGATTTCATGCCCTTATTTCCAAACGTCCAGTATACTGGACACTGAATATCTTACAGTCTCCATGCACTTTTTTTTTGTATTATGCCATTTAAATGGTTGCAATGAACATATTTCATTACAAAATATCATTTGTTTTTAAAGTGTTCTGTCTGGGGAGTGAGGAGGATATATATAAATAGTAATATTTCATTTTTTTAATTCTTTATTAGAGTTAAACAGGCTGTTACTGTGCTTTTAAGACTTTTAAGTTTGTGGACATCACTTCTCTTGACTGCATTAAGTTACATTAAGTTGCAGCCATTGATGATACAGATGTGAAAACACACACACACAGCTTGTCTAGTCCCAGTAGGAAAGTACTGCCAATTGAATATGACCTTCTGAAGCAGATAAACATTAATATACTGGCACCATGTCACATGTCAGACATGGGATAGAGGGGTATAAAGACCCGCAGCATTGAGCTGTGGAACTGTGTTCTCTGGAATGACGATGCTCCATCCAGATCATCCATGGTGATCATCCAACATCCTGACCTCATTTCCACTCTTGTCGCTGAATGCATCAAATTCTCACCACAGTGCTTCAAAATCTAGTAGAAAGCTTTCCCTGAACAGTAGAGACAGTTACCCGATCAAAGACTGATTAACTCTTTATACCCTTGATTTTGTAAGAAACAGTGAATGAGCAGGTGTCCCAAGTACCAAGTTCATTGGAGTCCAGGCTGAAGTTTTAATTCCACTGTGAACATTCGGGCTATACTGAGGCTAAACTGAATAGAGGATACTATTAGGTTGTGTTTTGTATATCTTCTCCTACTTGATCTCTCTGCAGCCTTTGACACGGTCAACCACGAGATCCTCCTGTCAATACTCTCTAACCTCGGGATCACTGGCTCTGCATTGAAGTGGTTCAGATCTTATTTAGAGGGTCACTCGTACCAGGTAACATGGAGTAGGTCCACATCCACTCCATGCAGGCTCTCCACTGGTGTCCCGCAAGGCTCAGTACTGGGTCCTCTTCTTTTCTCACTATACACTCATTTTCTTGGTGAAGTATTTTCTTCTCATGGATTCTCGTACCACTGTTATGCCAATGACAGTCAACTGATGCTTTCCTTCCCTCCTTCTGACACTCAGGTATCCATTCATCATGTTTGGCTGACATCTCCACTTGGATAACAACCTACCAGCTGAAGCTCAACCCTAGCAAGACTGAGCTCCTATTCATTCCTGGAACGACTGGTCTGCATCTTGAACTTCCTGTCCTGTTTGAGAACTCCACTGTCATGCCATCTCAAGAAGTAAGAAGCCTTGGGGTGATTCTCGACGACCAGCTATCATTTTCTACTCACATTGCAAATGTGGCACGGTCGTGCAGGTTCATCCTCTTCAACATTCGATGGATCCGACCCTTTCTGACCCAGGACGCTACCCAGGTGCTTGTCCAGTCTCTCGTCATCTCAAGACTTGACTACTGCAACTCACTCCTGTCTGGTCTTCCTCTAAGAGCCATCAGACCCCTGCAGCTGATCCAAGTTGCAGCTGCTCAACTGGTCTTCAACCAACCCAAGTTCTCTCACATCAATCCACTGCTGCGTTCACTTCACTGGCTTCCTGTAGCTGCCCACATCAGATTCAAATCCCTGATGCTCACCTACAAAGCAAGTAATGGACTAGCCCCTCTCTACCTAAATGCAATGGTCAAGTCTCAAGTTGCACCTTGATCCCTTAGAGCTTCCAGTACAGCTCGGCTTGACCCACCATCCTTCAAGACACATGGAAGGCTAACATCTTGACTCTTCTCTGTCCTTGCACCAAAGTGGTGGAATGAACTCCCACTGACAGTTCGGACAGCAGAGTCCCTCACTGTCTTCAAATGCAGACTGAAGACCCATCTCTTTATGGAGCACTTAAGTCAGCACTAGTTTAAATCTCTTGTAATGCATTATGCTCATATTGTGGATAATTGTATATCTTTCCTTCCTTCCAAGGTATTAGTAATGGCTGTCCTAACAATGTCTGAACTGAAGAGTTGCTTGGACTTTAACTTGTCTTTACTAGCAGAGATAATTCTCTTATGGAAACTAAGCACTGTTGTATGTCGCTCTGGATAAGAGCGTCTGCCAAATACTGTAAATGTAAAATGTTCTACTTCTAATATATATGGACTATATACACAGTCATGTTAAAATATTATGACCACCTACATAATAGTGGGAGGCACTCAAGCCCATTCCAACTGCAGCAGAGCACTGAGGTACCACTCGAATTGTCTTTCCCCTCAAGCATCAATGAACATTGGGCACAATTGTTATGGTGTTGGGAGCCACTCAATGTATGAGAAGTCCATTCTCCATACACCTTCACTACAGTGGCCCTAGAACATGTCATGAAGAAACTACTACTCTTTGATGATCATTGCTTTACACTCTGCTACAGCTGACTGGTGTGCTCACTTATTCATACATGCAGCAAACCCTGTCATGTGGTATCTGTGATGTCGTAGGCCGAGTTCATTGCAAACAAGAAGTGTGATGGAGAGTGTGTGATTTTCACTCAAACAGGGGAAATAAACTTGAGATGAAGCCAGTGTCCACTGTTAAACGTCTGTCAGAAATACAAGGCCAGGTTCAGAAAAATCAGTAACAGGATCTGTCAGATCACATTATCTGCTTATTGTGAATAAACGTGTGATAGACATAAACTAAATGTTCAGAATAGCACAAGAAGTTGGAGTCCAATCAGATAAAAAATCAGTGACAATAAAAAGTCATTTGGCAGTGTCACACATGTGAGAGACACGTAAAAGTGTGTGGAACGCAAACACACGATGGCTGTTATTGCTGCTATACAATACCTTGGCACAGCATTTACCTTCACTAACGAAGTTAGGGCAGGCAAGCTGCCATGGATAATGATATCAGAAGTGAATTTGATGTGTGGAATTAAATCCCGTGGAAAGAAAACTGGGTGGGAGATTTAAATGAGCTTCTAAATGCTGGCTGTGTGCTCTGCTGAATGAGGATTGACATAAACAGTTTGAATATAGCTGCACATAAATTGTGCAGTTAGATGGGATTCTGTCTGCTAGGGACCATCAAAAAGAAGTGCCATTTACCTGCTCTGTGTGCCTGCATTGTGCATGTGCAAGCAAAATGTCATGTTTACAGCTAGTAGTGATATTATAATAGCAATGCAATAAGTTGCTGGATACTGCCAACAATGCAAAATACTTCCAAAAACATATAGAGTCTTGATAAGCCTTTCTTATCATTTAAAAAAAAAATTTCACTTTTGCACAACTTAAGTATTAGGCATAGACAGCATCCACTCTTAAAGGACTATTTCAGGGTTATATAAAAATAGAATATCCTGTTTAAGTTGTTCATAATTTAATTCAAAAACTCTAATTTATATTTATTAATTGTAATGTTACATTTCAAGCCTTTTTTGTTTTACTGTTGATCATTATGACTTAAAGTTCAATAACATCATAAATCCAGAATCTCAGATTATTACAATATTTTATTTAGAGTTTAACTGAATGAATATAAGATATGTGCTTACATTTTTGAATTAAATAACAAACAAAAAAATTTCTTTTCTCAATATTCAACTTTTTGGAGATGCACTAGTATGTAAGTATTTTAAATATACCAGCTCATATTGTCCACACATATAAACTACACTGCAAAACATGCTGTTTTGAATTTATTGTTCTTGTGTCATTTATATGTAGTCTATTGCAGTTGTAGCTCCACCCATTGATACTGAATTTATAAGTAGTGAACTGTATCTATAACTATACACATTATATACATAATACAGAAAAGCAAAACAGCTCATTTACATATATCAATCTTAAAGCTATAGTAACAAAAAACAACTTGCTTACATCAGAATAAAGAGAGGTTGGGAAGTAATCATGTAAAAATGACTTAAAACATCATTATCGGCAGCCAGGGCTGTGCACTCTCTGGGCGGGTAAGATGGCACTCTTTCCCTAACACTATTGTCTAATATATGTTGGCTCAGGCATCTGCCTGGCGATCCAACAGAACTGAGGATCCAGCGCTTTCCTCCGAGCATACTGGCTACCCAGATGCTTCAACAGTGGTTAGAAAAGAGGCAGAGCTTGACTTCACATGCATCAAAGGAGGCTAGTCATACCGCTGCTCACACAATCACTCAGGTTTGTTGATGGTGAGCAGAGGGATGCCAGTGTCTTGGGGAGCTCCCATGCCTGTTTATCTTCTGGCTCTCTTCTTTTAGGTAGGCTATTCTAGATAGTTCTGCCAGAGTCAATAGCCACACTCTTATATGTCTCACAATTCCTGTGCTCTATAAACCCAAACAGAACTAATTCCATCTTTGTCTTTTTCTGAGTGACCCACCAGTCCGGTCCAAGGCTGATGGAAGATTGATTGCTATTCTCTGCATGATGCTTCCCTGGGTCTGCTGCCCACCAACAACCAACTACTGTGACCTGCTCCAGATGCCCTACTCTACTGCCCACATCTCTGCCCACTTATAATTAGTTGACTAGAGGAGGATGGGTACCCCATTTGAGTCTAGTTCCTACCAAGGTTTCTTCCTCCAGCTCTGAGGGAGTTTTTCCTTGTCACTGTTGCGGTTTGCTTGCACACCAGGGATTAGGAATTAATGATTTGGTGTTTGTTATTACTAACCCTGTAAAGCTGCTTTGTGACATCAGTTGTAAAAAGTGCTTTATAAATACATTTGATTTGATTTGATTTGATTTAGTGCTAGTCTGCACACTCCTAGAGCCAGAGGCATTACAAGTGATTGGGAGAGAGAATGAATGGGTGGGTCGTTTGGCTACCAAACACATTAGGGAGAAAGTCGGGTTAGATTAAGTAAAAATGTAATGTGTAAGAAAGGTTACAAATCTGAAATATATACTCAAATTGGATAGTGTGCACTAACAATGACCTTTTTAAAGAACTTGCTCAGACACACAGTTTAAGATATTTCAATGAATTTAATTTTTTTTTTAATCTAATGCTATACTGTTATCCTGAAAACAGAAGTATCTGCACACTATTTATAGGAAGCAACTGTAAGAGTAGCCAAATTTAACCCAGAAGTATTGTCCGGTACTTATGCCTGTTCTGAAAAACAACCTTTTTGACTTTGCACTACAGACACTGCAGTTTTTATATATTTTTTTCTTTTTTTATAATTTTTGCCCAGTTTCTCCCCTTCCAACCCAATGTAGTAGTACACTGTAAAAAAAGTCTCACCAACTAAAAAAATCTTAGTGACCCGTTGAACCTATTTTTTTTTAAGTTGGTCTAATTTAAGTTCTGCAAGATGAATATTTCAAGTTCTGCTGACAATTCTAGAATTTATGTCCAATTTAAAAAAAAGTTGAGTCAATCAAATGTTATAAATGTGATTGACTCATCTTATTTTCTTTAATTGGACATAAAATTCTAGGATTTTTTTAGTTGGTGAGACTTTTTTTTTTTTACAGTGTAGCCAATTAACCCATTCCATCCGCTAGGGGACTCTCCCCATCACTTTGCACTGTCCCTGACTCTAGGAGGGTGAAGACAAGCACAAGCCAACTCCATTGCGTGTGATACGGCCACCGCCTCAAACTACTTGATAACCTGTCATTGGGGAGCCAACATGCTTGGAGGAAAGTGCAGGGTTCCCATTCCCAGTTCCAAATGGACCAATCAGTAGACGCCTGAGCCAGCAGACATTGCAATATGTGAGTGATAGGGAGAGTGAGAGCAGCATCTACCTACTCAAGTTTTGCTCTCTTGGGCCCCGGTTGTTGATGGCAAACAGCATGACCGGGAATCGAACTCGCGATCCTCTGGTCATAGTGTCAGCATTTTAGCTGAGCCACTCGTTTTCATATTTAAAATGTGTTAATTACCCATTAGAGCTAACACAGCTTTTAGATTAACCTGACAATGACATAACCCCTAACATTAACCTCAACCCAAAATCTGAACCTAACCATGGTCATAACTCTAACCTTAACACCTAAGTATCAACAAGTTAGGACAGATAGTTTGTTATTAATGTGATCATGTGAAGACAATCTACAGGGGGCATGAGAACCTGCCCATATAAGGTGAGACCCGTTTTTATTTTTGTAATAAAGCATTTCAAATTCATTTATATCTGTGAACAAGGAACGTGAATTTTAATCTAATTTCTAAGAAAGTATTTCTTAATTAAACTTTGGCAATTACATCTCAAAGCAGAAATAAGCTGCATGGTACATAATTAATATATAGTAGAGTTTGTGTATCTAATTAAGCTGTAATGTTTTTGTACTTGCCAACCTTTTTCAGCAGGGATAATTATTTCGTGATGAATTTTGCATAACATTTTTATTTCTTCTGGCAAACAACAAGAATTAGAAGAAGTAGAATACTGTAAGGATATTTGGCTGACTTTATGTTATATCTGACAGATGGTATGCCAAATATAGAGCACGATCAGGATTTAATGCTTGATAAAGTCAGCTTCATGTGTCATTTTAAAGTTCAGATTAAAACCAAGTGCAATCATGCAGCAATCATGTTGATTCATCTCCATGGCAGTATCTTAACACGGAGAAGTCCTGTTACAAGCGTAGGAATCAGGAAATTGGGAGCGTATCTTTAGGCACGCTGTTCAAAAGACACCATATTATGATGTTGCATAGTTTGGAGAAATATGTATTAAATTCTAATTCTTACTAGGATTTCAAGAGCTGTCCAGCAGTGCAGCTGACCACTACTGACCTGTATTTCTGCCTCAGTGAGCACATTCAGATGGGTTATAATCATCCTCAGTTAATATTAGAAATGGCACTATTCAATAGCATCTCTGTTGCATTTATATTCGGTGATGTAACATAATTACAGGTTGATACTTTTTTTCAGAAGTCCATATACAAATGCTACAAAAGCAAGCATATACACAAGTCATTTAGCTGAAATGACTTGAAACGCAAGGACCATGACACAGAACAACTAAATGAATACAATGCAATAAATTCAAAGGACATACAACACAGTACAAAAGACAAAGGCACATGAGGCACTGTAGCATCAACCAGTACAGTACAGTACTGAGTAAAGTGATAAGCTGTATAATATTATATTTAACAGCAGCCATAGCATCCATACAACAGCATGCAAATCTGCTGAACATAAGCAGGTTTGGGTCTAGTTAGTACAATGTGGGGTGTACCATCACAACATGAAAGTGTGTTTTATAGTCAAACTCATCAGCAGTCCAGATCTTTTTTGGAAGAAATGGATGCTGTATGTTCCAGACCAAAGACAAAAAGGACAGACCAGACTGTTATCAGCAACAAGTCTACAAACCAGAGTCTGTCATGGTATGAGGTTGTGTCTGGGCCCTTGGCAAAAGTCATTTAGACTTCTGGATAGTACACTGAAGTTGTAAAGCAACATTTGCTGCCTACAAGACAACATCTTTTCCAAAAGCGTTCATGCATTTTCCAGCAAGACAATGCAAAACCACATGCTGCACACACTATAAAGGCATGGCTGTGGAAGAAGAGGGTGCAGATACTGCATTGGCCTGGTTGCAGTCCTGACATTTCCCCAATACAGAGTGTGTAGAGAATTTTGAAAAAAAAAATGTGACGACAACTCTGTACCGTTGCAAATCTTAAGACATGTTTCTAGGAAGAATGGGACAAAATGTAACACCTGATTCATTTCATAACTTGGCATCCTTAGCGGCAGAACATCTTTTAAGTGATGTGAAGATGAATGCCACATTACAAACTGGTAAATGCTTTACTGTCCCAACATTTTTGGAATGTTTGGAATGTATTGCAGACCTGAAATGCAGGGATGGATGTATATTAACAAATGAAATTAAATTGCCAGAAAACACTGTGTTGGGCTCGTACTGTCTACAAATAAAGCTCAAGTGTAAGAAAGTAAAGTTAAAAAATGCATTTTATTATTGATTGATTGATTGATTGATTGATTGATTGACTCATTGATTTTTGGCAGACCTCCAAGGCTGTGTTTGTGTTGGACGTGGTGTTGGAGGCACTATTCCTGTGTTCTGTGTGGAACCCAGTGCCCCAGTACAGTGTTGGGGACACTACATTTCAAAAACTCCTCACCACTTTTGCTAATTGCAAATAACTGGCAAGTGTTCTGAGGATGACTGACTGCCATAACATCATCCAGGTGGATGCAGCACACTGAACTGAGTCTCTAAAATCTGTCTAAAATATCACAGCATTTTGAGTGTCTAGAAAAGTGTTACAGAAATGTAAAATAGAGTATATGTGGAAATTTTACAAAATACAATAAGCAGGAAAATCTTTTTTAGGCAAATGATAAAACACAGCAAATGAATTGTGTGTGAAAACCTAAAATTTGTATCAGCTTGGCTGTCTATTTAATTCCCTTTCTCTTTGTGCACTTTCTTCTCCTCGATACAGGGGGCACTGTTCCTGTATGAAATGATCTCCTGTTGTGTAACTTTCCTCTTCGGACAATTAGTTTCAGATAGGACAGTCCATGCTGTGCGTTCTGGCTCCAAATGGCCAGCAACTTTCTCTATTCAAGCTGAGACCACATTAATGCGATTAGAGACCCTTGTCTGAGACTTTATGGCTCTAAAATAATTGAAGAAAACAAACTAAAGTGACTTTTATAAGCAGTTCCAGTTATGCCTCATTTTGTCAAGAACCCATATTATTAAAAAGAGGTTTAACTCATTCATGGCTAACAGCTTCATTAAGAAAAATTACCCAGAACTCCTTCTGAGAAGTTTAAAGTGATTGATGTTTTATGTAACAGGTCCTATTTATTTTTTTGCTTAAAAGTAATCTTCACAATTTTCTCATCTTGGATTGTCAACTGTTTTTACAATAAACATTAGTCCTGTCTGATTCAAATATTAAATGTAATTTTTTAAAATTTATTAATTTTAACATTATCAAATTGATCATCCAATGCTTAGACAAGCTCAGACAACATATGGACCAAATGAAATCTAACACTTCAGATAAGAGCTTTAAACTGCTAAATGAACAGTAATATTTAACATTTTATGAACTTGGGTCTATGTGGTTGAGTTCAGCACTGTCCTAGTAGCCTATGAAGGTCTACAGCTCATCAAGTATCCTCCTTTTCCGATACATCTAACACACCTCAGCAGACTGCTGGAGATCTGAAGATAAAGGACAAGGAGATACTTGGTAATGCCATCCTGGCAGAGCTATGGTTTCTTGGCCACTATGAAGATAGTACTACAAAGTTGATACTATACAGATGCAAATAGTTTTAGCAAAGTAATACTGAATAATATTAACTATGGTAAATCTAATTTAAAGCAATGATAGTGTTCAAAAAGACCATAATGATACTACAATGATCATTTTTAACACTATCATACTATGATGGTAATACAGTAATGTAAATAGTTTTAGCAAAATCATCCTGATAATAGTATTTACTGTGTTAAAACTAGTAGTATTACCTTTGGACTGTCATGGTGCTAACTTCATGGTAGTGTACCATGGTAAAACTATGTTTTTGTACACTACCATGATGGTAGTATTGTGGTATACAAATAGTTTTACCAAAGTAATCCTACTATTACTGTATTACCATTGTAGTACTATCATAATAGTGTCCAAAAACACATGGTTCTACCATCATAGTTGTACCATGGAATGTCAGTGGTGATACTAAAGTAATGCAGCTAGTTTTACCTAGTTTTACTACTATGACACACCTATTGTATTGTAGTACTGTATTACCACTGTAGTATCCATCATAACAGTGTCCGAAAACACATCAATACCATCACACACATGTATGTAAGGACTGGAAGACTAACACAGGCTGTTATACACGTTCATTGTGGTGGTTTTGACAGTATGTGGGCATGGCCACTTTTGTGGGGATCCTCTTCCCCCGGCTGCTCCCTCCCTTCCCCGCATCTCATTATCCTGAGCTCCGTCTCTAGGTGATTTAGCGCCGCCAGTCTGAAGCAGGTGTTCAACATGGCGTGCTCGGGGAGCGGATCTCTCTCTATTTCACTCTTCATCTGCCTGATTTCAGCAGCCGTTCTGCCTCAAGGTAAGGCGTTCAAGTTGATTTAGAGTTGCGAAAGCCGCCGCGCTGGCGAGCGAGAGCCCGATCAGCTGGCTCAGAGCGCGGATGTGGCAGGAGGAGCAGCTCGGAGCTCCCGCGCGCGCTTTAAGTGGATGCTTGTTGGGAAACAAAGTGTGTTTTCTGGTGAATGTGCGGTATAGATCAGTCAATAGGGTTCTGGCTCTTGGAGTGGAGGGGAAACTCTCCTGGTGCTGCAGTGGAGTAGATGGACTGGAGATAAAGTGCAGTAAGTGAAGTAGAAGATGCTGGTGGAGTCATTGATCTCGGTCTGAAATGATAGTACAGAGCTGCTACGATTGTCTTTCTCAATGACTCGATCAATTCCATTCAGATATGAACACTCCCCGCTGCAGACCAGGGATTTTACATCTCCAGCGTGTCCACATGCGGCTCTACAGGAGATCCACACCATCTGGTTGGGGTTTTTTGGCGAGTCACTGCTGTTTTCCAACCACAGCAGACAGGGCTGTAGTGTGTAGTGAACGTTTCGCAGCATCAGTAATTGGACTTGTGGGATTCGCTCCTTTGGCATCACCATCCATCAACAGGTTTACTGCAAGACACCGGCTATGAACGCGTGTCTGAGGATGCAGCGCATCCCTGCCCGGCAGCCTCGCTTCTGTTTGCGCACCTGGAGTCACATCAGGTGTCGCAAACTTCTTCAATACCGAGTAAAGACGTCTCAGGTCTCAAACCTCAACAAACACTTAATGTGGGCATGATGTTCATGTTGTTTTTGAGAATCAAACAAATGAAATAAATAAAAAAGCTTATTGGCAGCATCAGGGTGATTCATACCCAGCATCCTTCTTTATTTCCAACCCAGTAATTTCCCTGACAATGCTCTAAATTCTCAGTGCTTTTCTTAATTAGTGCAATAAAGCAAAACTGTTTACCTCCACTGCACTTATGGATATGGGATGCCTTCAGGCCCACCATGGATAATTGGAGCTGTGTGTCTTCAAAGAGGACTCAAGGCTTCCTAATACTGTGCCTTCTCTCTCAAAAAAACAGTGCATTAGAGTTGACATACTGCTCCTTGCAGCCATTATAATCTATGGAATAGAGCATGTTTACGTTTCTGAAGAAATGTCGACTGGAGAGATATGAAATGACTGTACTGTGTATGCACTCACTGGCCACACTCAATGTCCATTTAAGCTCCACTGACCGTACAGGTGCACTTTGTAGTTGTACAATTGCAGACTTTAGTACATCTGTTTCTCTGTATACTTTGTTAGACTTCTTTTGCCCTGTTTTTCAATAGTCAGGACCCCCACATTATTGTTTGGCTGATAGATCATTCTCAGCACGCTGATGTGGTGGTGGTGTGTTAGTGTGTGTTGGGCTGGTATGAGTGAATCAGACATAGCAGAGTTGCTGATGATTAAACACATCAGTGTCACCGCTGGAGTGAAAACAGTGTCTTGTGGGCATCACCCGTGAAAGACTAGACGATGGTCAAAACGAACTCTGAAGCAGCAGATGAGGTACTGTCTCAATGCATCCGCAAGGTGGACCAAGATAGGTGTGTTTAATAGAGTTAAACATTGTTATCTCCACTGATCATATAGATGCACACAACCAGTACATCACACCCTAACACACCATCACCCTGTCAGTGTCACTGCAGTGCTGAGAATGATCCATCAGCTCAATATTACCTGCTCTGTGGTGGTCCTGACCTTTGAAGAAGAGGATGAAAGGAGGATAAAGTATACAGAGAAACAGATGAGCAGTAATTCTATCTACAAAAGTGCACCTATATGGACAGTGGAGCTGATAAAATGGACAGTGAGTGTAGTATATTTGTTATGCTTCATATAATAAAGATCCTATATAGTCAAATTCCCTTCCTTGTAAAGGCTTTGGGAAGCACACTTTGGACTGTCCATCATCAAGCACAAATCAGTGCAATCAAGATAATGACATCACATGGAGTATTAACATGTATTGTGTCATGCCATTTTTGTAAAGCAGGGGAATTTTAATTTGGATTAGTTCCAGGCTGTGTGTCTGATTAGTGTAAAGAATGAAATTTGTCTCCTGGAAACATAGTGCAGCTATTGCATCACAGACTCTTCTGTCACACTGACAGCACGCGGATGCTTGCTGAAGAAATGCAGTGCACTGACACACCGCACCAATTAATTATGAGCTCTTTCTGTTTTTTTATGAAACATCTTACACAGGCTTTCTCAAATTAAGCTGCAAAATAATCCTTCAACTCATATCTGCATATCTGAAGAGATCGGAGAGCATTAGGAATCTGATAGAAACGTCTCAATCAAGATTTGGTTTTATTCATTCTCACACTTCTTAATGGCGGCTAATGGTATTACACATGGCAGCATTATATAAATTTGATTTACATGACGAAAATATGTAAATCAAATTTATATAATGCTGTCTTGTGTAATACCATTAGTCACCATTAAGAAGTATGAGAATAAAACCAAATCTTGATTGAGATGATCTGTAAGAATCATAATGCTCTTCGATTTTTCGTCTTTAAGATGTCCATTGTCAGTTGTAGCCACTGTACTGTGATGCCTAGGCTCTTTCATATTTTTAATCGCCCACCTGTTACTTTGAAATTAATA
This sequence comes from Crenuchus spilurus, assembly GCA_036984385.1. NCBI lineage: Eukaryota > Metazoa > Chordata > Actinopteri > Characiformes > Crenuchidae > Crenuchus > Crenuchus spilurus. The sequence continues at coordinate 113,257 of BRDA01001315.1, read as the reverse complement.
ACAACTAATAATCCGGCATGATTTCTCCTCTGATGAGATCGCCTACTTTCTGTTTAGATCAACATCACTCACAGCAATAATTTAGCTTTCTATTTAAAGCCATACAGTTTTTAGCTCATTAGATTTGCATTATCCCCTGACTTATAAGCCACTCTCTAATTGCTAAATAATGGACAGTACTACATTATGGTCAGAGCAGATGCTAATGTTGTTGGGGGGGTATTTGTGGTTAACTTGCTGTGGAAATGTGTTAAAGTTGTTTTCGACAATATCAGTTGTACATAATTGGTCAGTATGCATTAGCGTATTAGCCTGCAGTAAAATGAATACACTATTAAAAATAAAGGTTCAGAAATCATTAATGGCTTAGACAGAACAGTCAGAGACCATTTGAGAAAGTGTAGGCATGAATTTAAACAAATCAAGTTGATTTAGAATATTGTGTAAATAATCAGAAGTAACATATACACAATACTGTATTCATAACTTCCCATTAGCTCAGATGCAGTCAATCAATTAAGATGTTTTTGCTTATTTAGTTTAAAACTGGAGCTGCAAGACTAACATAGAGTGGTGCTTGAAAGGTTGTGAACATTTTAGAATCTGCATAAATATAACCTAAAACATCAACAAGTCCTAAAAGTAGATAAAGAGAACCCAGTTAAACAAATGAGACAAAAATATTATACTTGGTCATTTATTTATTGAGGAAAATGATTCTAAAGCTTGTGCACTTTTCCCTGGACTTTGTACACTGACATCCACCACTGGGGCCATTTAATGTTTATGTTATCGGGTGTGGTGTAGTTCTAATCCTAACCTTAACCTCAACCCTAAATAAACCTTAAGCAAAACTTTGGCTCAAAACTACGATCATTAATTAAAAGCAGATAATTTGGCTCACATTAGAGCCATGTTGCTTAAATCTGATTTTTTGCTCAGATCAGATTGAACTATTTTGACGGTTCACATTCACAAATGTGAGGTGATCTGTATCTGTCTGTAATGTTAACCAATCTGTCCCTGAAACGGCTCGCATGCGCACATTTATACGTGCTTCGTCACCAACAACAAAAAGCGTCACTTTGTGGAGGGTTGCCAGGTTTGCGAAAATACAGTCACAGGTAAAATTTTAGATTTGGCAGTTTGCAGGGTTTTTGCAAATAAAAAAGACATTGAATGAGAAAGTAAGATTTGAAAAAAATACTTACGTTTTAAAGCTCATTGAAATGTATGTGTCACTTTAGATATTGGGCTAGTTTCTGTTTGTGTAGTGTGACTTTGTAACAAAATCGGTATAAATTTAGGGGATCTGGCAACCCTGCATTTGTGAGAGGACTGATTTGAGTAAAACAGGTCAAACAGATATGTTAGTAGCTGATGTCTGATGGTGTCTCAGGAGGACAGTAAAAAGGTGGTCGACTGATACATGACCAGGTAATGCCAGCTGGCTGCTTTTGCTGTTTTTACAGCGACGTGAGTTAACGAGAGAAGCCAACGCTGCCTCACGTATCCGATCTAGGACCACATATGAAAGTGGCTGAAATCTGATTTGAATAATAGTTAAAGAACCATAGATCAGCATGCAAAGAAACATTTAAGCGTGCAAACAGTTCTTTGACTTGTCATGTTTTTATATTCATTACTGTGTTAAACAACCTTTGAGGAACGTTCGTCTTTAATATTACCAACTATGTGTTTTTCTTTCTCCTATTTTGTTTTTCTCTATCAAATGATTAACTAAAAGTAAGCATGAGAGAAATGCAATTTTGTGCTTGAACCCACAGGGCGTCAATGTTATTCATTCATGATGACACAATGAGAGTTGTTTTGGTGCACTTCTGAGTGAATACCTCTTCAGTGAGTCATCTAGTGTACATACAGAGCATACCATGCACAGTGTAGTGAATTACCTGTAATGTTCATCACTTTGAAAATGTATTATTACCCCTGTAGATGAGTAAGAAATGACATAAAAGCAAACAAAAGGTTACCGTTTGGCTGTTTGTATAGTAGATTATAAAGGTTTTAGGTGACTCAGAATGAAAACACACTAATATAAATGATATTAATATGATAAGTAGTGATTTTATGAATATGAACGTGTTGGCTTAGGCCTTTATAAACTTCTCGGTCCAGTATTCCAGCATCAAGAAGATCTGAACATCTGTTTTCTTTCTAAAACAAGTAGTATTTCTTCATTTGCATTTATTCTAATGACATGTTGTGTTTTCTAAGCTCAAAAAGCACTTATTACAAAGATAAACAGTTTTAAATAATGAGCGTAGGTGCCTCAGACTTCTGTACAGTACTGTAGAAGAAGACTTTGTGGGAGAATGCAGTTGATTAGAAGCGGCCGATTGGCAGCAGGCTCTGTGGAGAGAGAATGCTTCATTCATGACAGCGCTTGGGTAATGAGAGGGGAATATGACGAAGGGAGGAGAGTTCATGTCTGCTGCGATAAATATGTCATTGTTCTCCCTGTGCCCTGTCTTTCATGGAGTGAACCCATTGTCTACCCTACTTACTGACAGCCTGATTCATTTTGGCACTGACCAAGAGGGGGAAAAAAAGATCAAATTATGTCGTTTTTCAGGGCATGCAGTGCATAATAGTCCGCTTCATCTATCAGCCACAGAGCACTGCTAACAGCACTGTAGTGTCGCAATAATATTAGTGCCACTGATCTGTTTGATCTGTCCTTGTTAGAGCACGCGGGTTGTTTTATATGATGCAACTTTTCGCACAAAGTTTACTTACAGCTGAGCTACCAGCTTCTTATTTGTGACTTATTTTCTTTCTTTCTTTCTTGCTTTCTTTTCAAGCAAAGATCATTAGTGAGATTTAATACTTTTTAATTAATGTGCTCTCTCAGCTTCACATAACAACGTGCACTCCAGGGTTTGATGAGATTAACACTGGCGATCAGTTCCCCAAGCCTTTGCTTTATTGTGGAGAAGGAACACTAATGTTCAGGTGCTCAGGCTTGAGTCTGATATTTTCTGTGTTGATGTTTTGTATCATTTTAAGTGTTGATTTTACAGAGCTCTGATTATACACTGCTAAACATATATGTGCTACATAAGATTGTTTGAGCGATGCCATAGAAGAACCACTTTTGGTTCCGAAAAAGAACCATTTCTGTAATACAGACTGTGAGTGTGATGAACCATTAAATTGATAAACAACCTTTACATCAACTCAAGACTTTAAGAGGTTCTTCAAGTTCACACATCTCTTTTACAGAAAAGGTTCTTTAGAGAAACGGAAGTGGTTCTTCTATGGCATCACTCAAACAAGCCTTTGTAGCACTTTTATTTTTAAATGTACAGGGGTTAGACAATGAGACTGAAACAGCTGTCATGTTAGTGTGGGAGGTTTCATGGCTAAATTGGACCAGTCTGGTGGCCAATCTTCATTAATGTCACATTGCACCAGTAAGAGCAGAGTGTGAAGGTTCAGTTAGCAGGTAAGAGCACAGTTATATAGTATATTACAATGCACACAACATTATGGTGACATACCAGAGTTCAAAAGAGGACAAATTGTTGCTGCACGTCTTGCTGGCGCATCTGTGACCAAGACAGCAAGTCTTTGTGTCTAAATATTATTGAGCCACTTTGGGGTGTTTTGGAGGAGCGAGTCAGGAAACGGTTTCCTCCACCAGCATCACGTAGTGACCTGACCACTATCCTGCAAGAAGAATGGCTTAGAATCCCTCTGACCACTGTGCAGGACTTGTATATGTCATTCCCAAGATGAACTGACGCTGTATTGGCCGCAAAAGGAGGCCCTACAACATACTAATAAATTATTGTGGCCTAAAACCAGGTGTTTCAGTTTCATTGTCTAGCCCCTGTATAAGTTAACTTATTCCTTGCAGAGGATAACACACTTATGCACATTTAGTGGTACAATTGCTCTTTATTTGCTGAATTAACATGTTGGGTAGGTGTGGCACATTTTCTGTTATATTTTTTTGTGAAGCACTTCATAGGCTTGACTATATAACTCACTCACTCACTCACGTTTAGCAGGTTAAAGAATGATTTTTAGCTTTTGGACAAAGTGAGAAAACATTTGAGAAAGTGCAAATAACTATAAATAACACAAAAATATGAACTACACAGTAAATATGCCAGTGTTAAATCAACACTATTAGAGTTAATTTAACACTGAGGGTGTCAAAATGTAACACTCCCAGTGTTAATTTAACTCTAATAGTGTTGATTTAACACTGGCAGATTTACTGTGTACCTCATATATAAGATTATTTATCCATTTCAACCTCCTGAAATCAAGATTACAAATTACTTTCTGTCTCAGGAGAACCAACAACATCCTTTCTCATCCTGACCACTCTCTGTTTGACCCACTATCATCAGCTTGACGGTATAGGGCCATCAAAGCTAGGACTAACAGACTGAAAAACAGTTTTTACCCAGCCACTGTGAGAGCTATGAACAAAGTAAAATTAAAATGACATGTTATACGCACAATGATAAAGGCAATATCTGTCAGTTAAGTGCAATATCGTTTAGACTTGATTTTTATTTATTTATTTATTGTCTTATCTTTTGTTCTTTCTAAATGATTGATTAATTGTTTTTAGGTTTTTATTATGCACTGAAAGCCTTGCACCTTACATTTTGTTATACTGGTTATAATGACAATAAAGAATCTGAATCTGAAGGCAAAAGCATAGTTAAAATATGTCACTAAACATGAACTGTAACTAAATTACCATTTAAGTTTTTTCACATTTTCTGTTTTTTACAGTTCCGTTGCTGTATTGAAATATTCACTGCCTTAAATCAAACGTTTAATGGAAAACACTTGACATGTGCAAGGTTCCTCATCTAAAAACAAGCCCAACTAGTAACATTTCATTTAGATATTCTTGCTCTTGTCATTAAAGTGTACTCTAGTTTTGTTTGCTATTATGACTGCACTCTTTGGATTTATTGTGTAGGCCTTCTTTATCTCACTATTTTCTAAAACCATTATATATTTATATATATATATATATATATATATATATATATATATATATATATATATATATATGAGAGAGAACGCATCCCACAAAGCTCAGCAAGATGTGACCCACTTAGTATCCAAGCTGATGACAGAACCTCCATGAATGCATCCATTTCCATGTCCTCTTTAGAAAGCCTGCCTTTGTACTCTTCTTGTTTTGAAGCATTGTTTTTTTATGCAGTCATTTGGTGTGGTTAAAAAATAGAAGAATCAGCTTCTCTTTGCTGTGTCTTCTTCTGTGAGTGTTAAAGGTGCTGAATGTAGAATATTTTAATGTTTAACTAGTGCTTAAAGATCCTAATAAATCAGTTGCGAATACGGAGCCTAGTATGGTTATTTGGCACAATGCCTGTTGTTGTTGATTCTAAATAGGCTTGGACTGGCTTGTTTTTAATGTGATTGTGATGATCATTGTAACTGCCACTGGCACAAGCTCGAGGCAAAACCCACTTTCAGGCATTCAGAGCAAGTCTGAGGAAAGTGTTACCTTGAAGCTTACTCTCTAATAACTGTAGCAAACTCTAGTGAAGCTCCTTTTACTCTGATATACTGGTAACACTTCTCCAGTTAGATTTTTAGTGTGTCGGTCTTTGTATAATACTAAATTAGAATGATGCAGTCTAAACAATGGTATAATCAAACTGGGAAAGAGTGTAGTTACACTTAGTTTGTGTAAATGGTTATTGACTTGGATATAAGGTTCTAGGTTCTTAAATCCTTTACTTGGTATAGAAGCTTAAAATTATGTGGAGGATCTTCAGATGTTACAGGGTATCTTCACTCTCATGTGTTGTTTACAAAAAATAAATTGAAAAGCTCTTTAAGGAGCCAAAAGTGATTCTTCTATGGCTTTACTCTTAAGTCTGATTTTTTAGACTGGAGGTTTATGATGGATCTGACTGATGTTGAATTATACTGTATATTTGATCTCTTTGGCTACTGGAAAGGTAAATTACTGGTTATTTTGCTTATTGTTTAGATTGTTTCACTTCTCAAGATTGTTTAACTAATGGTAGGTTCAGAGCTAACTGTGTGTCTATGTTATCTGATATTTAAATACCAAAAAATAACTGTGTATATAAACATTGATCCTGTATGTCTACAGTAAAAATACAGTTTTCTAAAATGGAAAGCAGTCTAAAAAGCATGTTATTTATGTGGCAGTATATTTAATTTAAAAAAAAAATTATTTAGATGAATCACATGATTGCTTTCAGGTTTGAGTAAACCAAAAAAGGCAGACAAATGCAGTGTAAAAATTGTTTACTGAAAACGGTCAATTCAGAATACGTAAAAGATAACAGTCTGAAGTTATAATCAAAAGAAACTAATAATAGCAAAAGCGAAGATCCAAAGAATAGTCAGAAGACAAGCAAGGGTCAATATAAAGAAGTACCATATGACAAAAAGCAACAATAAATAGGGCAAAGGCAGAGACAAGGTAATTATGAGGAAACTTTCGGTATGCCACTGAGAACAGGCAATACTTTGCAAAGTGTGAGAGCAAACATACAGTTTATATAATTTACATAACGAGAAACAGGTGTTGGAATTCTGAAGAGGCTGAATTGTGAGACAGTCAGTGATTGGATGAGGCATTGTGTTAAATCATCAAACATATTGTGTAAGTTCTTGGAACTGGTAACACAAAGCATGCATTAACAGTGCCAGCGGGGCTATGTACAGCCTTAGTCACAAGCAAGGCTAATGTGGATTTGCAGTTACTGGTTTAGTATTGGTGTGTCTGTATTGTTGTTGATGTAACGTGTAGGGTCCACATGAAGCTGGTGACAGCAAGCATGCATTATCAGTGCCAGTGGACCCTTAGTCACTGAGGAGGTCAGTGTGGGTCTATATTTAAGAGGTTACTTAACTGGGTTAAGATAGTGGATGGATGGATCAGATAGATGTTGATGTATAATTAATATTTCAAACAGGATTATAGAGAATAAGATGAGAAAAATCCAGCCAATTTTAATTCAACCATATTGTTCATAAACATCCACTGCATAGCAAACTTTTTACAGGGGTCATCAGGTTGGCATCTCATTTCATCAGTGTTTTGCTGAATTTAATGCCACAACACCTCCAGAAGACCAGTGAGGTCTGGTGTCACAGATTCAGTCCCCTCCAAGCTCAATTCACAGACATATTATTTAAGGGTTACAGTAAGTCCCCAAACTCCTTCACAGGGCACTGAGTAGGGTTTTCCATTATACCCAAAGCCAGGACAGGATGCCAAGCACACACTCACACCATGGCAATTTAGAGTAACCAATTCACCTGACCTCAATGTTTTTGGACTGTGGGAGGAAACTGGGGACCCTGAAGGAAACCCATGCAGACATGGGGAGAAAATGGAAACTCCTCCCTAATGGGGAGTCGAACCAAAGATCCCTGCGTTGAGAGGCAAACATGCTAGTCACAATGCTGCCCAAACATCTATCTGATGCCATTTTCCCCCAAATATCTACCAATAATGATATGATTCAGATATTATTTTGTATCCATAACTGCACTATATCTTAGTGATGCTACAATAGTGTCTGGAAACTTTACACTGTATGTGTGCAGACCGTAGAATACAGGTAGCAGTGGTGGAGACCAATTGTAAATGGGCCACACACTTAAAAAATCAAATATTAGCTCTTGCTTTTGAAAGCACTGAGTGTATTACGCGTATACAAGCTAGAAGCTATAGTGTCATATTGAATGCAGTCTGGACTGCAGGCCGGATAAGCATTGATCAGTCGAGACAGAGAGTGGGACTCCAGCTGTCTGAGCAAGAGAGAGTGACCAATCAATAGGAGGTACAGATGGTGGCTCAGAGGGAAGGTGCTATTCAATAGAGCTGCTAAATACTTAAGAGTGTCAGGACATTGAATACTCTCAGTGGTTAATCTCATTACCTAAAGCAAGATGAGGCGACGCAACAGCAGCATCTGTCTACGCAGTCACAACTGGCTCTACTGTGATAGAACTATTATCTCCTCTGTTTTATGAGGTAAATGTTTCCCCTAATATCCACCATTGTGGCATTCTGATGTCACTGAGTTATTACAAGTTATGAGGAAGGAGTACATTGTGAGCTCATTCATTATTTCAGTATAAAGAGATATTTTGAGAAATATGGTCTTGTATGAGTAAAATATTTCATGTAACCCATGAAAGATTTACAGCAAGGCTACAAGTACACATAAATAGCAATGTTAAATGAGTGTTTCACCTAAAAATCATCTTTACACAACTTTTCACTGCCATGTTTGAAGTTTTGCTTCTTTAGTTTAGAACATTGTCAGGCTACATTGCTAATAAATACTCTTAAATACTCTCTTAAGCAGCAAATGTTATTTCCATCAATATACATCACCAAAATGTCCCTTAATCAACTAAACTATCATTCAGATCTCGATTAAGGTCTAACAGACTAGTTGATGTGCATTAAGAGACACATTTTGATGGAAACAACTGGGCTAATTTAGATAACTGTAACTCTAGTGTTTGTTAGCAAGATTAGCTTTAGCTAAAGAAGCTAAATTTGGACTCCAAACATGTCTTGGCTGATCAACATCATCTGAACTAAGTTGAAAAATGATTAAGGTCTAACAGACTAGTCAATGTGTTTTAAGGGTATTTTGATGGAAACAACTGGGCTAATTTAGATAACTGTTGAGTTGTAGTGTTTATTAGCAAGATTAGCTTTAGCTAAAGAAGCTAAATTTGGACTCTTGGCTGATCAACATCAAGTGTAAAATGTAACATAATTACTCAGTGAAACATTAGTCAAAATACATCACTAAAATGTTAATTGATCTACTTAAACCATCATCCAGAGCTTAACAGACTAGTTGATGTGTTTTAAGGGTATTTTAATGGAAACAACTGAGCTAACTGTTGAGTTGTAGAGTTTATTAGCAAGCTTAGCTTTAGCTAAAGAAGTTAAATTTGGACTCTTGGCTGATTAACATCATCAAGTGGAAAAAGAAGCATAAATATTCAGTGAAACATTCATTTAAGGATACTGCAACTTGCCTTGGCTGTAATATTACCTCCCCTAAATCAGGACTGTACAAGAAAAATGATAAATTCAGCCAAACCAGGCCTGTATTGATCCCTATACCTGAGGGAATGGGACATATGTGTGTAACTGAACACCCTCTCAGATGATTTACAAGTAATGAAAGGTGAAATAACTCAGTTTTATTGCCCTAATATTAATAGGTGCTGGGTAACTATGGTGTGTGTTTTAATAATATTCAAAAGCAACAAGCCACATTTTGTTATTTTTACTGCATTTATTATATATTCTTGCAAAATCTTCCTTAACCCTTAATCCAGAGCCAGAAATACAACATGCATAGAGTTTTAGCAAACATATGAATAGAAATGCACTTGGTAGATAGTGTAGCTTCTATAACTGTATCTAAGTGACTCACAACCTCAGATAGGTGGCTGTGAATGCCACAGCCATCACTCAAACCTCAGAAAATGAAAAAATGAAAAAAGAGCAGGATGATACACAATACTGCAATGTGCTTATAGTGATACATGTTGGTGTAAAACGTTGGACACTTCAGGTCAAATTATATGTTTTGTTGAATTGTGAAAATAAGTTAAAGCATGCTCTGCAGGCAACAAGTGTAAATGTGGATCTGCTGAATAGAAAATATAATAAAACAACTATATTCCACATTTTATGTTTTATTTATTTTTTAAGCGATATTTTAAATTCAGCAAATAAGCAGTATTTGTTCAAACTTTGTGGGAAGTGTTTGTTTCACTTTCAGAAACGACCTGGGGCTATGAAAAAAAGACCCGGGGCTATAGCCCCGTAACCAGGGCCTAAAAACGTGCAGTTTTTCTCAGTAGAGGATGTAATAACGTATGTTCATTTAGGAAATCAGTAAAGAATGTAGTTTCATCAACTTTTTACATAAGACTGAACATGTGGCTGTTTCAATGGGCCATCCAATATATTAACACATATTCATAAACTAATAATAAGATATGATTGATGAATATCCTGATTTGTGTGTACACAATGACTATATTCATTCATGGAAACAAAGAACTCTGCTTACAGCAGCATTAAAAACACTGTAAATGGTTAAAAGGTATATTTGGATATTGCTGACTACAGTGATATCAGTACTGTAAAAGTGAATATTACAATAATCGTCTAAATGATATATTGTGCAGCTCTGTGTATCAGTCAGTATAATAAACCAGCAGCTATCAGCAGCTAGAGCAAGCATAGACCTAAATTGAATCGATTCGAGGAAAACATAAATCAATTTAGCTCTGCAGCTGCTTGGTTTACTAGTTACAATTTGAATCCATAATCTGTACAGAATGATAGAACAGAAAATTTTCCAATAGTCTTTTATTGTTGTAGCCATGTGCACATTGTTGTTCTGTATGAGTAGATAACTCTATTGGTTATCCAGAGACCTGTGTCCTCCTCTGAACACTTCTCTGAGTGTGAGAACTCCCGAATGCTCCGCTCTTCCAATAAGCCTGATTAGCACTGGCTAGATTGTGTGTTGGTGATACTCGATATAAAAGGCTTTTTTAAACACTGGGCAGACATCTGCTCATCCAGAAGCTTCTTGTAGTAAAAATACAGACTATATTAATGATGGAGATACATGCTTTTTAAAAAATATGAGTGGTATGACTCTGAACTGCAATTAAATAGGACAAAATAGCACAAGATAAGCAACAAAACAGAAAAAACAAGTGATTTTAAATGGTATTTATTTTCAACTACCATGAAGCATTGAGTAAAATTAACCTTGATGACGATGGCAGGACCTGATATCTAAATAACTTTCAGTGAAGTTATAAACCTACAGACTGTCACGTCTAAAATTGGATGTATTTGCAAGCATAAAGCTTTTATGTAACAAAAGATATGAGAGCTCAAACATATAAAATGACAAGACTAGACAAAGAGTATAAGGAATGGTGGGAATATACACAGGAAATGACAAACACCTGGAGAAGGAGGAGTTACAATCATAACAGGTGCAGGCAGGTGGGACAAAGGTGGAGACTAAAAGTAAACAATAATGACACGTGGCAGGACATAATATAAGGAAAATGCCAACATTAAATAGAGTATAAAACGTACTCTAAAGCCAAAAATATTGATATATTTTTCTATTCACCTTGGATTTTGATCAAAGACATATTTGGAATCCAAATTGTGCTTCCTTAGTTAAGAACTGGAGTTGTCAGGTAATTGCTAACAACTCAAACGTCACCTAAATTTTTCAGTTGTGTCTTTCATAATACATCACCAAAACCCAATCAAACTGCATCCAAGTTTCACAGACTAGTTGATGTGGTTTTGCTATACAGCTATTACAGACAGCCACCAAGCTTGTAGAGCCTCATCATGGAACAAATTCTATTTTTTCTTACCCCAATTTTCTCCCCAGTGTGTTTGGTAGCCAATCAACCCTTCTATTCATTGTCTGTCACTATCACTTGTAATGTTTCTGACTCTAGGAGGGTGCAGACTTAACCCTTTCAGACCCTGCGTCCATTGCAATGGACATCACATGTTTTCTTCCTTTTTTATGTTTTGTTGCACAAAAGACCAATTGAGATCTGTTGTTCATCAGAACAGACATTTACCAACCAATCAAATAACAGCTTAGCCCCGCCCACTGCCTTGGGAACAAAAAAAAAAGCACACTGAAGTCAGCAATGGCAGCACTCCAGCCAAGGAGGAAGAGTAAGGGCTCATTTTAACTAATTTTTATCTATTTTAGAATACTTTTTTTCTTCATGTTATGAGTTAATTTTACTCTTAAGGGATGGTTTGTGAAATTAAAAATTCAATATCAGTTGTAAAATCAGAAAGTAAAACAGGAGTTTTTTAAATATTGTCCATTGCATTGGACAGTGGGTCTTAATGGCATGTTTTTTAGTGCTGCTGTTATAGCTATACTATGCAATTGCAGTGTATACAGACAAATAATGTGTTAAATACAGTGTAAAATAAGATTAAAAATATTTATTCTACAAAGTACACAGCACTTGAAATGCTTCAGTTAATTGGCACCAGAAACATCAGAAATTGAAACCTTTATTAGTGATGATGATGGCAATGATGAAGATGCAGAGAGTACAAGACTCTCAAGAGAAGGTGAGTGTAGCTGTCTGTTAAATATTGGTACTCCAATACTCCCATTGTTGTCCATAAAAATAAAAATATGAACCTATAGCTATTTTTGCAAGTATTTGTAGTATATATTATAGTATATATGAAATACTACTTTTATAAATGCAACCATAATTTTGACTAATTTCTCCTTGTTTCATGTTATATATTATTTTTCATAATGACAGATGTTCTCAAAATTTGGATAGCAGTTTTAGTTCATGCCTAGCAGTTTCAGTTTATGGACCAGGTTTATGTTAAAAAAGGATATACAAACAAACCATAAAACTATTCAGATTGTATAGTATTGCTTTACAACTGTTAAACTTTACAACTTAAAAGACCTACCGTCCACTGCAGTGGACATTTAAAAAAATAATAATACATTTTATTTGTAATGCACTTTATATTTGAAACAAACCTCAAAGTGCCACATAGTAGATAAAAGTACATGATAAAATATATGATAAAATATATGGTTGAAACAATAAAAATAATTTAAATGTCCACCTCTTACTACACAAGGACCACATAAAAGTCCACCATATTCTACATTTAAAAGCTTAGGATTTAAAAAGCTAATTACGAGCTATAAAATTTCCTAAAAAGAAAGGTTTTAAGTCCTTTTTTAAAACTTTCTTTTGACTGTGGTGTCCTTAAATGGTTGGGGAGGGCATTCCACAGCCGAGGGGCAGCAGAACAAAAAGCCCGATCACCCATAGTACTGAGCTTTGTCCTTGGTTGCAGGAGACAGTATGTATTGTAAGAGCGGAGGGCATGACATTAAAAGTATTATATTTGATTTTTTTTTACTGAGTCTTGTTTTGGAGTTCATTACAGACAGAAAACTGCATTTGTATATTTTTTTTCATTACTGGAACATAATTTGGGTCTGAAAGGGTTAACACAGGCCTCCTCCGATGCATGTAAAGTCAAGCTCTGCCTCTTCCAACTGGAGGAGAGCACAGTTCTGATGGATGACCTGGCAGATGCCTGAGCCAGCTGACATTACTTAGTAATGGGTAGAGAGTGCCATCTTGCCCAATATGACTTTGGGGCCCCGGCTTTGTGGGGCCCCGGCTGCCGATGGCAAGCAGCATGACCTGGGATTCAAACTCACGATCCTCAGATCATAGTGACAGCACTTTAGTCCGCTGGGCCCCACAAATTCTATTTTTGATCGAATGCCATTCCATCCACATTTGTGATGTCATCACTTCCATCCACATTCATGATATCACTTCCATCCACATTCATGATGTCATCACTTCCATCCACATTTATGATGTCATCACTTCCGTCCACATTTATGATGTCATCACTTCCGTCCACATTTGTGATGTCATCACTTCCGTCCACATTTGTGATGTCATCACTTCCGTCCACATTTATGATGCCATCTCTTCCATCCACATTTATGATGTCATCACTTCCTGCTCTGAGACACTTTCTAGATGGAGGACACAACATTCAGTCACACGAGTTTTTAACTTTTTTTGTTCACAGCAAGTCATACTGTGTCCTAAACCACAGTGACTAGTCCAAGGTCTCTCAGATAGATGTAACACTTCTATTATGCCCTTCCAGTGAAAAACCATATACCTGTATGTTTATAAAAGTCACAAAACTGCACTGTGACATTGTTTAGTGTACTCAAAACAAACATTTTACCTAAAAATAAAGTGTTTTATAAAAGTGTGTCTTTCTTTTTATTCAGAGGCTTTTACAAACTAAAGCAGATTATGTTTTATTGTAAAAGGTTGTACAAAAATAAATTAAATAAAAAATAATCAAAAATAAATTAAAATAACCCCCAAAGGGAAAATTAATCATATGTGTTTTCTCTTTGCAAAGACACAGTTAGTATCTGGATGTGGTTTGAGAGGTGTTTTGTTGATGGAAAAGACTGGACAATTTAACTCCAGATTATTGAGTTCTAGTGTTTTTTGAAAGTGTGAACCACACCTACAAGACTAAAGAGGAGAAAGAACCTAGAGTTATTTGAGGCTGATGTTCTGGCAGCTTCTAGGATGTGTGAAGAGTCCCTGCTGTTAAGTAAGACATGGAATAAAGAGGAGGAGGCTTTTGTGGAGGTGGGGTGCAAAATGGTCATGTGTAGGTAACAACAGTGATGAGAGGCTTGTGATTGGATAATGTGAGGAGTTGGTTGTGACAGGTATTAGTGATAACTTGTTTTAGGTGTTCCATGTGTGGTTTTTCTCCACTTTGTAATGTTACCCTCAAAGCTCCAGTTCTAAAATAAAAAAGCAAAATTTGGAAAGTGAACAATTTCTTTAAATGTTATAAGCCACAAAGTTACATGTAGTTATGTAAGTGTTGTGGTTATATGTACAGTACCAGTCACAAGTCTGGACACACCTTCTCATTCAATGTGTTTCTTTTTTTTCTACATTGTAAATTAATACTGAAGTCATCCAGTGACAATATGACAGTATGTGTAATGAATATAAAACAGTTTTGAATTAAGTTATGAGCACAAATGAACTTTTTTAAACAATAATATAAGTTGGTCATGTTATTATTGTGTAAGTTACTTTGCTAAGATCTCGTTGTTCAAAACTATTGTAAACACCTTTTTGGACTGTGAAGTTATTCACTACTTGAGCAGCCTTTTCATTACTTTCTTACTTTTACTCAGTTAATTATTTACACAATTACTTTTTCTTCTAATTGAGTAATTATTACAATACTAATGCTATACCCACATCTCTACACAAGTATATGTTCAATGTATATACAGTACCAGTCAAACGTTTGGACACACCTTCTCATTCAATGGTTTTATTTATTTATTTATTTATTTATTTATTTATTTATTTATTTATTTATATATTTATGTATTTATTTATTTATTTATTAATGAATACAAAAGTAATCCAGACTATGAACGAACACATAAGGAATCATGTAGTAAACTGTTAAAAGTGTTAAACAAACCAAAATATGTTTTAGATTTTAGATTCTTCAAAGTAGACACACAACTGATGTGTCAAACACATTAAGGGGGCAAGAAATGCAAGTCATTAACTTTTGACAAAGCACAGCTGTTAACTGAAAGCCATTCCAGGTGACTACCTCATAAAGCTGACTGAGAAAATGCCAAGAAAGCTGAGCAAGAGGTGCCTACTGTGAAGAATGTAAAATATACACATATTCTGGTTTGTTCAACACTGTTTTGTTTAATAAATAATTACATATGTGTTTACTCATAGTTTGGATGACTTTAGTATTATCCTACAATGCAGAACATTTTTAAATAATGAAAAAACATTGAATGCCCTTATGGTGTGTCCAGACTTTTGACTTGTACTGTATTTTCCTATACTAGTTCATTTTTACTAGTCTGGACCAGTGGGCTGTAGTGGTACTATTATTGGGCAGTTGGCCATTTTTTGGTTACAGTATAGAGCACTTTTTCAGAATTTATGAATGTGACTAAACTTTGGTAAGTATGACATATATTCCTGTGATATTTACTTGCTAAAAAGACTTTTAGGATGAGCTTGTTAATTGCTCTGACAAAACAGAATAAATATAGCTTGCTAGTTAGCTAGTGAGCTGATTTTTCTTTCTCCGTTGTTCAGAATTCACTGATAAATTGAAATCCTGGATAAACTGTTATAAACAGAATGTGTTCAGATACTTTTGGATGAGTATTATGTGCTGCGATTATACTTTCAAACAGAATTTGATACGTTAGTTTTATTTGTACTTAATCGTCTTGTGTACAGTGAAACCTGAGTGGTTGGTGGTGTTGGCCATGAGTAGTAAAAGGTTGGGAACCTTTGGTCAAGATTATTGACTTTCTTTACCACAGACTTACAGATGAATAAATCAGGATGCTGCAATATTCTGCTGTTAGTTTCTTTGTCTTGCTTTTAGATAAGGTTCTAATATCCCTCTTAAAAACAGGCATTAAAATTACATTCTTACTCCTAAATCCCAAAGCTTTTAAAATATTGAACCGACTAGTTTAAATAAGAACCGACATTTCTTTAAAAAGAAAAACCTTCTCAGTTTTAATGCTGGTCATTTCAACATTCAGCATTTCAACATCACAATCTCATTCACATTTTGCTCTCCTGAGCACTGACTGGTGATGGCAAGCAGCATGACCTAGAATTTGAACTCGCGATCCTCAGATCGTAATAACAGCACCTTAGTCCACTGAGCCACTTGGGGCCCTGGAATTCGGAGCTATAATGCAAACCGATCAATAGTAAAACAAAACAAAAGGCTTGGAATGTTTCACTTTACATGTAATTAATATAAAATATGAGAGTTAAAAATTTTTTATTAAATTATGAACACAAATGAATTTTTTCACAATATTTAATTTTTTTTTGTTGGCACCAAAAAATTTATTACAGCAGTGCCATTAAAAACCTTTCAGTTGATGATTAATTTAGTAATTAATTAAGTAAGTAATTTTTAATTTATAGAGCACGTTTAACACCAAAGTGCTGTACACATAAAACATTCACATCACTACATCAAAAAATCACACACATGACAAATTAAAAGCCAAACGATAAAAATACGTTTTTAGCCTTGTTTTAAAAACTAAAACTGAGGGGGCAGACCGAATGTCCAATGGAAGCCTGTTCCAGAGTCTAGGAGAGTCTAAATAACAGTTCTGCAGAAATCTGTTTAAGTTTAACCTCCTAAGACCTGAACTCTTGCATGGCATGCATTCTTTATTTCTCTTTGTTATGTGTGCAGATTGGCACCTGATTAGTGTAAAAAACAAAGAATTGTCTTTTTACATGATGATTTCTGAGATGGCAGTAAAATGGCCTCATAAGAGAACACCAGGCAAAATTTAGTTTTGAGGTCTAAACAACCCAAAATATGATGTCCACATATGTGGACATGCCAGGTCCTAGGAGGTTAAAGCACTTCCACATTATGTAAAAGTTTTCTCAAGTATTAAAGAAAATATATGAGCTGATAAATATTATATCGAACATGTAAAAAAAAAGAATGACATTTTCAGTGATATTATCTATGCAGTTCACATTGTGCATTAAAATACCACCCATGAAGGTAATAATAACTGATCTGAATATATGATCTGAGGATATTTGCTAAAGGCTCAGGATGATTTGTGTTTACAGCCGATGCGTTAGTGCATGGCGTCTGGAAGCTGCCTGGAGACAATGCTCCAGATGAATGAAAAGGGTAAACAAAATGAAAGTGAGGATAAAGCAAAACACTGCATTATTCCAACACGGCATGGAGTGTGCCCAGGGAGGAAAGGGGTGACATCTATCAATTAGGCAGTTTATACACAAATGTAAATAAGCTGCCTGGAGAACTGTAAATAATTAGTTCCGCATAAAGTCGGGGTTAAACAGCGACGCTGTATGACGCCAGCTCTCGAGCACAGTGACTTGCCTCTAAGAAAGGTATTGCCAGAACAATAGTTAATTCCCTCTGACAGAGAAGAGGTTATCTAAGCCATGGTAATTGGGTTGCAGCCATGGAAGTAGGAACTATTTGTGAAACCTCATTCAGCCCCTCGCATTTTATCAGTGGTTTAGGACAGACAAAGAAACTGTTGCTGAGAAGAAGGAACCGGCATGAGGTTCAGGGAATTTGAAGGTCTGATTCTGATCAGAGACTAAAAGTGATGGATTTCTGTATAATTTGAAAATCTTTTTTTTGTTAATAAGGAAAAGTACAGTCATTGCACTCAGTACCATGGACAGTGGTTTGAAATTAATTGACTTGTTAGTGGTTATTATGGCGGTTTTGAAATCTTCTGCTTTCATTATTTCTGTGAATAAGTATTAATACAAGTATTCAGATTTTGATGGAGCTTGTTTTACTCTGATGGACCTGTATAGCAAATTATCATTATTAAACGCTGATCTCCCAGTCCCCCACTTAGCCGGCTAAAATGAACAAAGCAAACCAAATATTACAAATGCCTAACCATGCACTGCTGGATGATGAAAGCGTAAGACACACAGTAATCCATGAAATGGTAATCATATCATTTGAGATGATTAGCCCTCAGCTATCACAGTCGGTCTATAAATGTTTATGTCAATATGAGATGAAAGGAGAATACTTGAAAGAGTTATGAATGAATTGATGATTTTACAGATAGATTAGACAGAATAACATGTGAAAGAATTTCTTTGTGAGCAACGGCAGTCATGTTTGATTGTCAGAACGAGTGTTCAGTTTAGAAAACAGTCATCAATGCTACCTGAATTGTCAAGTTCATGCTCCACCCACAAAGACGTCTATAGTTAGATTGGGCTGCTACAATGTCATAACTTTGTGTTTGCCGCTTTAAATTGGTAAATTTTTGTCCAACAAGGTAAAAACTATGTAAATATGTCTTTAAATGAAAAGTATGGTCCATCTGCATACCTTTAAAAGTTTGCTACATTCACTTTTCCTGGAAAAAACAAAACTAGTTTTGTATCCTTTAGTGTTTTTAAACAGTAAAATAAATGTACAGGACAGGTGGAGTCAATACAACTTCAAATAACAATCTCAACAGAATTTGGTACATGTTCATGTTCCCTAAATAAAGGTACTAAAGACAACCCCAGGTTTCATCCCCAGTGACAGGAAACGTACTGCCTCTGTAATGGTCCAGTTCCTTTTTTTTGAGAGTGTATCAATCTGGATCTTTCACAAGCACACAGAATCAAAATCCAGTCCACATTTTGACCAAAGATTTGCTACAGTTTGACCTTAGACTGTATGTTTACCAGCACTGGACCTCGGTTATCAATATCTTCCTAAGCTTTGTCTTAGATTTACCTTAGATCTTAAATGATACCTTAATTAAAAGTTTTATAATTGGAAAATTGAAGGAAACTCATTAACCAATTGTTTTTGCATAAACATGTCAGCACTCAAAGGCATAAGTGTGCTGTTGAGTGTGCATAGATTCTGCTTGTATCAAAGGACAAATGCTAAGTAAGAAAACTGTAAGCGTAATAGGTGGGAGGCAGTATGTAGGCACAAGTCGGTGGGTCTTTATCAATCACAAACAAAACAAAACTGAACTAAAAGCTAAGACTAAAGGGCGTTTTCACATCGACACTATTTGGTTTGGTTAAAACGAACTCTGGTTTGTTTGGCCCCTTGGTGTGGTTCGTTTCATCCGGTGTGAAAATCCGGATCAAATGAACCGTACCGAGACCAGCGAGAGGAGGTGGTCTTGGTCCTGTCCCAAACGAACTCGGGTGCATTTCGCTTGAGGTGAGAACTTGATCTGACTTCGATCCGACCCAACTGTGGTGTAACCCCACAAGTTTAAGCTAAATGGAGAGCCGGTTGGCGCTAAAACTATACTGTACTGTTGTTGCTGTTGCGCTTCACTAACCAACCACATAGACTGTGTGGCGCGGCGCTGTCTGGCATTAGGGCTCTCAGTACAGTTAAACAGCGGAGTGGAGCTGTGACTCGGGACAGGTGAGTGACGTGAGGCAGTAGATGAACACCGCGCAGAAACAGCGACAGGACAGTGACAGTTTTAGCTCTGACTGCTCCTGCTGTAGTGTTTACCTTCCTGCTCCCACGCCAGACAGCTCTGACCAGTCAGAGGAGACAACGTGTTCACGTGGTTTGTTGGGGGCATTTTGGTGCATTAGGTTTGTGCCTGTGTGAAAAAAACAAACCAAATAGCAGGGAAAAGCTCCAAGTTAAATGAACTGGGTCTAATTTGGACCAGAAAAATGAACTACTGGTGTGAAAACACCGCAGCTTAACATTGTGATACCACTCAATACCAGAGAAGAAAGGCAGTGAAAGTGTGTGGAACATATACAAACAGGGCAATCAGGGCAAGGAAAGGTGCAAAACATGACATGACAGCACATGAGCCACAGGTGATTACAATAACATAGGGCATGATGAAATTAGGAAACAAGATGGAGACACATGATATGAACGTAGACACAGAATGTAAACAAAAACATGTGGAGAGTAGAACAAGGCACCAATAGACACACAAACAAACCTGAACAGAAACAAAAACTAGAACATGACTAAAACCTTTCAGAAAATCTTTGAAAAATTTCATTCATAAGAGTGGTTGGTGAATTGTCCAGGCTTGTCCCAGCAGGCAGGAACGCATTTGTGGGCGGAGCTTGGATAGGTCAGTTGGTTAAACCATAAATATATTTTCTGAGGATTTATGCAAATAATGCATGCTTGTATATACAAGCGTACATTAGTCTAAATCACCATTAAGCTGATGTACAATTCTTCATTTTCTCGTCTTTTGGGTGGAAAGTATTCTTTGATTATTTATAGTAATAATTGATAATAATTCCTGTACACAGCAGCTATATAATGTATGTTTGTTTTTGTTTTGCGGCCATTAGTCCTCGCTCAGTGAGTTGCCACCCAATATTCATCAACTCCTTTACCGCTGACATCGGTGCGTCTTCTTAAGCTAAACATCTCTCTCTTTTTGATAGCTCAACACATTACTGTTGCCCCGCTAACAGACATTTACAATGGCCTAATTATGGTATATTAAGCCATCACAATGACATATGAGCTCGTCACGATATGCAAAGTGGTATGACAGCAGTGTTCATTGTTTCTTCCAACAGTCACCCGAAAAGCCTTGTAAGAGGGCTTGTGTTGCCTTTTGTGGATGTAATTAGAAGCAGAATTTATGGGACCAATCAGGCTTTCAGTCAAGCACGGCCTATTTGGAGGTGACATGGGGACGTATTGTTCTGTGATGCTGACATCCTGTTGGAAACGGAGCATTGTAGACCAGCTGTCAGAACCCTTTTATAAGGCCCGTCTTTCGTAGCCTTTTAAATCATTATCAGTCTAGCTTGTTGGTTCACATGACATATAGCCTTTATATAACCTATTAAAAGGCTGGTGCACCCAGGCCCGCAGAAGTGACATTGAATCTGTCAAGGTGCTAACTGTATTTTCCCAGCTAAGGCAGGAAGTGCATGCCAATGAGCTTCTTATTGTTGTGCTTTTCTGCTTGTTACTCCTGTGGACAATACTGGCGTCTCGTGTTGGCATAATGACGCTTAAGAGGCTAAACCTCTTTTCACGCATGCTTCAGGTTTTCAAGTTGACCTTTCAGAATAACAGCCATTGTGCTTCACAGTTACTCTCCACCAACCTCCAACTTCGAGTTATTTTCTAGTGCTACACAAAAGTAATAACTCTTGATTGCTAGTCGGACTTGGGTGATACTGAGACTGAGAACTAGTGTTGTATGAAGTTGTGAAGTTTTGGGAAGGATGTAATATATTTCCCAGACATCCTATTTCATAAAGGTCAGACAGTCAACCATTTAATTTGTAGTAGGTTAAGTTTAACCCAGGGAAGAGTTATTACTACTGTCAAATCGCTGCTGTCATGAAAACCATGCATCTCCATTTGTCAGTTTATCGTTTGATCACAGCAGTTGACATTTACATTTTGTGACGACTGAACAGAAATGCTCCAACAATGCTGGAATAGAATCTCTTTACACTATCTTACATTACAAGTTAACCCTTCTCCTGTGAAGTTACCATTTTACATTTCCCTAATGTGTTAGTAGCCAATAGACCCGCCCATTCGTTGACTCTCCTTATCACTTGTAATGTCCCTGACTCACACAGGCCACATTCAATGCTTGAGAAGTCAAGCTCCGCCTCTTTTCGAACTGCTGGCGATACATCGCAACTGTGCAGCCAACATGCTTGGAGGAAAGCGCATGATCCACACGCCTGGCAGAAGCCTGAGCCAGCAGACATAATTTAACAGTGCTGGGGAGGGAGTGCCATCTTACCTGCCTGGAGAGAGTACGGCCAATTTTTGCTCTCTTGGGCCCTCCTGCTGATGGCAACCAGCATGACCTGGGATTTGTACAGTTGATGCTCAGATCATCGCCTTAGTCACTCGGGGCTTGAATACTGGGTTTTTATTTACATTGTGAGTTACACAGTGAATTATTACACTTATATTCAAGATACATCAACAGACTACAATATGTACTTTTTTCAACTTATTTCAATGTAAACAACTGGCACCAATATAAAGGGTGGTCTTTTCTTTCACAAACAGAAGACCTCAGGATCTTTCACCAAATACAAACCTAGAATGAATTTAAAATACTGATATTTCTCCTCTTATTTCAGTGAGAAACTGATAAAAGTGAGAAATGCTATGCTTTTGTTATTGCTGGGAATAACTCTGAGTTGTAAGGGTTATAAAAAGCCTTGGCTCTGGTCTAACTGTGAATGTGTTGGGCGGGGGAGGGCAGAGGGTTTAGGGTGGGCTGCATTTTGCTAAGTAACTCCAGACAGACTCTTCCTGTCTGCAAGGACACTCTGGGATAAACTGCATCCGCGGGATCTAAGCTCTCTCACTAGCTTTCATTTGCACCTCCAATTAATCAGCCATCACTGGAGAGAGCTGCTTAATGTCAGGCCAAGGATTTTATTAGGGATGTCCTTTATGGGCTTTAATGAGACTTATGTCTTCCTTGAGTATTTCATTTACCTAACATTGGCTGCCTCTTGTAACCTTGAGGTGAGGGTGATCTTTACAGAGCAAAGCCACCTTCTTCTTCCAAGAGTCTCCGATCATCATTTCACTCTTAGTTAAAAGAGTTCTGTGTCATGCCAGTGCATTTTATAACCCTTTTTGTGATATAGAGAGTTTAAAAAGCATGAATTATGAAAGAACTCTATCACGATTTGCCTCCAAAATGATTTATCTGCCTTACAATCTGATTAACATATGTCAGTCATTTTTGTTTACCATGTGTTTTGCGGCGCTTGCAGTTACTAACCACCACTGGGGCGTGACAAGACAAAGAAGCTGTCATGCAATTCTAACATTAAAACCAATACGTATAGAAGATTAACTGTCCATTATGCGTGAAAGGGTTAATGTTATTTTGGTTAATTGACAATGACACAATGTAAAAGTCTGACCAGCATTTTCAAATGATGCAAACAAGTGAAAAAAATTTAAAAAATGGCGACACAAGGTTTGGTTCCAACAGCGAAGATACAACAGGTTGTCTATTGAACCTACAGACCCTATAAAAGCCATGTTTTTGTTTTGTTTTTTGTTTTTTATAAATGTTTGCCAATTTTCTCTCTTTCCCAATGTGGTAGTCACCAATTAACCCAACCCATTAGTGGCTCTCCCCATCACTTTGCACTGTCCCTGACTCTAGGAGGGTGAAGACATGCACACGCCTCCTCTGTTGCGTGTGATACAGGCACCGCCTCTTTTCTAACTACCGCTTGATACACCATCACTGGGGAGTCAATGCACTCGGAGGAAAGTGCAGGGTCTCTAGTTTCAAATGGACCAATCAGTAGACACCTGAGCCAGCGGACATTGCAATGTGTGAGTGATGGGGAGAGAGAGCGCCATCTACCGCTCCTAAAGCCCTGGCTGTTGATGACAAACAGCATAACCGGGATTCAAACTCGCAATCCTCTGTTCATAGTGTCAGCATCTTAGCCTGCTGAGCCACTCAGGGCCCAAAGTCATGTTTTAGTCCAAACTGAAAACGTTTTTCATGTAGATTACATTGTAACTATATTACTGGAGGAATATACAAATTTTGTAACATTAAATCATAACAATTATGACTAATACAACAAACAATAGAACAACTACTCAAATGATAGCCTTATATGACCTAACATAACAGCCAATTTCTGAAATGAAAGGAATAAAAGTCTTCAAACACTCCTTCTAATTAGTAAATTCAGATTAAGATGCATCCATTGCTGCTGTGTTCAAGTGCACACACTCAGCATGTATAATCTTCACTGAAAAGCATTGCTATAGAATGAGGCACTGAGGGGCTCCCACACATGTGGCCACCATACCCAGGTATTCAACCCCCCCAGCAATGGGCTGTGGAGCGGTGGAACTGCATTCTCTGAAGTGATAAAGCTCTGCGCAGTGCCACTGATCCCAATTTGAAGTGATGGTTGTGATCCAGAACCATTCATCCACCATCTCTACCTGACATCCCTAATGCTGTCGT
The DNA here is from genome assembly GCA_036984385.1 of Crenuchus spilurus. NCBI lineage: Eukaryota > Metazoa > Chordata > Actinopteri > Characiformes > Crenuchidae > Crenuchus > Crenuchus spilurus. The sequence goes on along the minus strand of BRDA01001315.1, from coordinate 89,015 downwards.
GGCTGAATACAATAAATCTGCACAGCAATGTTCCAACTTCAAATGCTTTCTCAGAAGACTAAAAAAGAAGGTTCTTTAGTGAAGAAAATAACAATCTATATGAACAATCACGGTGGCTTAGTGGTTAGCACGTTCACCTCTCAGCGCTGAGGTCTTGGGTTCGAGTCCACATCTGAGCGGAGTTTCCATGTTCTCCCCGTGTCTGCGTGGGTTTCCTCCGGGGTCTCCGGTTTCCTCCCACAGTCCAAAAACATGGAGATCAGGTGAATTGGCTACTCTAAATTGCCCATGTTTGTGCATGTGTGTGTGTGTGTGTGTGTGTGTGTGTGTGTGTCACCCAGCGATGGATTGGCGCCCTGTCCTGGGCTTAGTTGAATAATGTAATGCCCTGCCCTGCGCCCAGTGAGGGGGTAGGGGACTAACCGCGACCCTGATAAGGAATAAGCGGGTGTGATAATGAAAATGAATGAATGAACAATCAAAGAACCCAAAGGGTTGCATGGTGAATGGGTTATTGAGATTGACGAGGAATGCCTTTTGAAAATGGTTCTATATAGCCCCAAAACGGGTTCTGCTGTAGTTTTGATGTGAAGCTTGTAATAATAGAAGAACCCTTTTTGACACTATATAGAACCATTTTCAAAAGGCATTTCTATAGAACCGTCCAGCACATTCCTCATCAATCTGAAGAACCCTTTCACCATGCAAATAGCCCTTTGGGTTCTTTGAGTGTTCATGGTTCTATATAGACAATTATTTTATTAACTAAAGATCCCTTAAAGAACCGTCTCCTTTAAGAGTGACGAGGCTGTTAGTCCCCTTGATTTCAGATGAAATGCTGGTCTATAAACGTTTGTACATCCACTGTATATAAACACCACTATTAATGAAGAGCCCCTGTAGAAGCTGCGTTTTTGTGGTACTTTGCTGTTTAATTAGATGAGTGAAGTTTTGCGTCACATACGTGACAGCTTATAGTTTCAATTATCTCTGTTTCATTATCTGTGTTTATTTTCTGCTGGGAACATACTTCAATCAAACGTTGCATTTTACTCTTTGCCCCAAAGATTATTTTGCGCTTCGGAAATTTCCGAGATGAATAATCCTGCATGCTTAATTCTAATGGAATACTTAAGCAGTAGAGAGTGAAATCATTCAAAGATGACAGCTGGGCCCCTGCAGATGCAGCGTTGAGACTTCAGCGGTTTCCCTTACATATTACAATCATCTAATCACCCTGGATTAGTTCTATTATTAAAGCCGTGTTTATTGAGTTCGGTGTTATTGCTTGCATGCGTGCTCAAAGTTTGAAAGTTATTTCAAGCCGGCCATCCTCGGCTCCGAAAATACTTCCAAATAGGTGGTTTTCTTACAGGGCTCCCTCATAACCACAATGGCTGCCAGTGAAAAGGTTGAGAAGCCATCTGTCAGCATTTGTGGTTTGCTGCAGCAATCTGCCTTGGTCCAGTAGAATCTGCTTTCTCTACAGTTACAGTGTAAAAAAAGCGCCGGGGAGCTGCACTGATTCTTTAGGGCGGACATTGTTTGAGGCACAGGTCGAGGCCAGGGGGACGAAAAAAAATGCATTTAACTTCTGCAGCTGAACAATGCAGTCTATAGAAGTCTAAAGCTATTTAGTTGGATAGCTTTAAAGATTTGTTTCAAATGAGTGGCTGCTTAGTTAACCATACGTTAGCATATTTCGCTGAGATGTGAAAGAACGTGCTAGTCAGCAGTGGAGTCTGATTTTCTAGCCTTAGCTTGTGCTTTCGGAAGTCATTTTCCCGACATTTCAAAGTCAAAGTACAAGCACATCTGCGGACAACAGAAATAAAATCTGGGTTTTTCTGGGTTTCGATGAGACATGACCACTAACAACAGAGAAGGTCAGCACTCCTCTTAAAAATAGATTTCTGTCCACTTAAGGGTTTAACTATTTCAATACAGTGCTGGAAAATGTGCAAAAAGAACATTTAATGTGGAAACTACTGACAGTCATCAAATACAGTGGTAACCCTACTTACGAGCATCCCTACTAACGAGTATTTCAGGTAACGAGTCGAGATCTCGGAATATTTTTGTTCCAGGTAACAAATAAAATTCCAAGTAACGAGTAGCTTTATATTTAATTACTCAGCAAATTTCTTCAAGTATGCCAAACCACTAGGGGCGCTGCGGTCGTAGCATCTCCTAGATGCTAACGTAGAAGAAGAGGTCAGTCAATACCTTTGACCGCTGTCCAGTAAAAGTGCCTGTTGAAAGTGACGCTAAGGTAGCAAAAGGTAGTGAACAAGAAAGTTAGATACATTTTACTTTTACTTTTCATATGATAAGTGTAACCATGCCATACACGTACCCCCGTCCTCCTGTCCTCCTCAGCTGCCAGCCTACACGAGCACCGTCAGTCTCCCTCTCATTAGCCGGCAGCCTACACGAGCACCGTCGGTCTCCCTCTCATTAGTGGCCAGCCTACACGAGCGTCGGTGTCTTCATGTTTATATTTTAAAAAACCCATATAAACACATTATTTAGCATATTAAAGTATACTGTATATTGGCGGATTAATCAGTTTTACATGTATTCTTATGGGGAAAATGCATCCAGCTAACGAGCAAACCAGCTAACGAGCTCGGCTCCTGCACAGATTAAACTCATAAGTAGGGTTACCACTGTACTACATTGGGCGGTATGGTGGCTTTGTGGTTAGCACGTTCGCCTCTCAGCGCTGAGGTCTTGGGTTCAAGTCCTCGTGTGGGTGGAGTCCAAAAACATGGAGATCAGGTGAATTAGCTACTCTAAAAAAATTACCATGGAGTATGTACAGCGGTTAGACAATGAGACTGAAACCCCTGTCATGTTAGTGTGGGAGGTTTCATGGCTAAATTGGACCAGTCTGGTGGCCAATCTTCATTAATGTCACATTGCACCAGTAAGAGCAGAGTGTGAAGGTTCAGTTAGCAGGTAAGAGCACAGTTATATAGTATATTACAATGCACACAACATTATGGTGACATACCAGAGTTCAAAAGAGGACAAATTGTTGCTGCACGTCTTGCTGGTGCATCTGTGACCAAGACAGCAAGTCTTTGTGTCTAAATATTATTGAGCCACTTTGGGGTGTTTTGGAGGAGCGAGTCAGGAAACGGTTTCCTCCACCAGCATCACGTAGTGACCTGACCACTATCCTGCAAGAAGAATGGCTTAAAATCCCTCTGACCACTGTGCAGGACTTGTATATATCATTCCCAAGACGAGTTGATGCTGTATTGGCCGCCAAAGGAGGCCCAACACCATCAATTACTGTGGTCTAAAACCAGCTGTTTCAGTTTCATTGTCTAACCCCTGTATATATGTATGTGTGTATGCCCAGATATGGTTGGCATTCTATCCTGGGTGATCACCCTAGTATCTAGTACCTAGTACCTGGCTGCCGCTTCTCGCTGGTGCGTGTGGTTGAGTTCCGAGTGATTTTATGGAGTGTGTTAATTGTAAAGCGTCCTTGGGTTTGAGAAAGGCATTCATTCATTCACTGTATATGCAGCCTCACTCATATGACTGGACTTTTATTCTGAAATATCTTTTAAATCCCAAAACATTTCTTAGAATTGTGATTTTTAATTACATTACATGTATCTCTCATCAGAATCGATTCAATTTTAGGGTGAAGGGGTGTTTCAAGGGGCAGGATTATCCTCACAAATCCTAGAAACTTACAGAACCTCAGACCCAAGATTCCCTCCTTTGTTTAATCTATCAGGTGTGGTTCACATCAGCAAACAACACTAGAACTCAATAGTCCCCTAAATTGTCCAGTGTTTGCCATCAAAATACATCACCAAAACATCTCTCAAATCACATCTCAATCTTAACTGTGCCGGTCCAAAGAAAAAACACTTATTCCTTTTCACTTTCATGTGTGTGACCAGTTATTTTAGCTTCTTTTTGATTTAGTGCAACCTTTTACCATAAAAACAAACTAAATGTGCTTCAGTAAAGAAAAGCCTCTGAATACACAGAAGGAAACACTTTTGTAAAACACTTTATTTTAAACTGAGGACGCTAAACAATGTCAAAATGCATTTATATGATTTTATAAACATGTACATAAAGGTTTTTTTCATAGGAAAGGCATAATTAAGGTCTCATATCTCTCTGAGAGACCTTAGACGAGTGTGTGTGGTTCAGGAAACAGTTTGACTTACTATAAAAGCTGAAAACCTCTGTCTAGACATCTGTGACAGAACAGGAAGCGTTAGTCAAAAGCGCCAATCACCTGAATACGTGAAGTATGCAGGGAAGGGGTGGGGCTTATGCTATGTATGCAACCTCATTCAAATGACTGGACTTTTATTCTGAAATGTCTTATATATTGGAGGCAGGTGTGGCCTGGTGGTTAGGATCTGGTCTTGTGACCAGAAGGTTGTCGGTTCAATCCCTGGACAGGTCATGATTGAAGTGCCCTTGAGCAAAGCACCTAACTCCCAACTGCTCCCTAGGCGCCGTGGATAGGGCTGCCTACTACTTTGGGCACATGTTCTTTCACTACACTGATTGGTTAAAAGCAGAAGACAAATTCCATTGTGTGCAAAAAAAGAAATTCAATTAAAAAAAATTAATTAATTCAGCCGGGACCCAAGAGAGCAAAAATTGGCAGTGCTCTCTCTGGGCAGGTAGATGGCGCTGTCTCTCCCCATCACTCACACATTGCAATGTCCGCTGGCTCAGGCATCTACTGATTGGTCCATTCAAAACTAGAGACTCTGCACTTTCCTCCGAACGTGTTGGTTCCCCAGTGACGGTGTATCAAGCAGTGGTTCGAAAAGAGGCGGTGACTATATTGCACGCAACGGAGGAGGCGTGTGCATGTCTTCACCCTCCTAGAGTCAGGGACAGTGCAAAGTGATGGGGAGAGCCACTAAGGGGTTGGGTTAATTGGCGACTACCACATTGGGAAAGAGAGAAAATTGGCAAAAATGATTAAAAAAAATTACAAAATACTTCTTAAATTAAATTCTAAAACATCAAAGAGTTGTGATTTTTAATGATGTTCATTATATTTTATTTGGGAAATTTAATTTGAGCCAAAGTCATCTGTGTAGAGCTCAACAGAATCAAGACAATCTGAACACAAATAATGAACTCAAAATGTATCTCTGACCTGAAATTTTGGGTTATATTACATCTCTGGCTCTTCAACGGTTATTGACTGGATAATTTGTTCTATGAAAAACTTTACTTTGCATATAAAATTTACCTTTTTTTTTGGTAAAACTCCTCATTTACAGTAAAGATTCTTTGAAGAACCACTAATGTTTTCCAGCTCTGCTCTAAAGACCATTTTTGTAAGAGTTAAAAATGTTAGACTGTACACTGGGAGTAAAACATTAAACATTATTGTCCATTAGACGTTCATATTTACAAATTACAAACAGCTTGTTGAAGTCCAAATGAAATAAATGAAGAAATTTAAAATGTCATTAAAGTGGCATCGCGGGGGTGAGGTGGGATGGGGTAGTTAATTATGGATTCAGGTAGGAGGCAGGTTGAAGGGCCTGATGGTTATGGGTAGAAACTGTGCTTTCGGCTGCTGCTGCTGGACCGGATGCTCGGCTCTGTTTGCCAGATGGCAGTAATGTGAAGAGGTCTCAGCTGGGGGGTGAGTGGGGTCCCTGATCGATGTGGGAGATGGGGGGAGTGGTGTCCCAGTGATGTGCTGCACTGATTTCATCACACTCTAGAGGGCTTCACAGTTGCTGTAGCAGGCTGCGATGCTGCTGGTGAAGACGTTTTCTACAAATGGCTGTGTAGAAGCTGTGAAGGGTTCTGGAAGACAGGTTTTTGAGGCTTTTTAGGAAGTGCATGTGCAGTTGTGTCTTCCTCGCTAGGGAAATAGTGCCATCCTCCGCACTATGCCTTCTAGAAACATTCATAGCTTCTACACATCCAGTCTCAGATACCAGAGCTCAGAGCCAGGTTTACTGTTTGTTTGTTTGTTTGTTGCCTCATAGGTGGCTTATCGAAGCATGTGCATATAAAGAAAATCTAATTATTAAACAGGGTTGCATTGTATTATAGTCGTATGCAAAGCTTTGGGAACCTTTGGTTAAACTATGTCTTTTATTGATTTTCAAAGTGAAAATAAGACACATCCCACACAAGTTCACCTTTCTGCACATTTTACTCCACATTTCCTATTTATTTTCTGAACTAACACATTTAAACATGCAGTATTTAATGTGCCATAACATTTGCACAAGCACATGCATTTACACTTTATTTTTTGAATGTTAAATTCAGTAATTAATGAGTAAGTGTGCAGTAAAATGCGCAGAAGATGCTTTAACGTATTATTACTTAGAAAATCAATGAAACGTAATTGTACCAGCGGTGCCCAAACATTTGCATACAAAAGCATTGAATTTTATAATAAAAGCTGTAATATATTCTGTGTTAGAGATTTTAGCACAGTTAACCCTTCACAGCGTGGCCTTGCCTTCATTTGTTTTGCCTGATAAAAAGTCCTTTTGCTTTGGCAAATTAAAGACTTTTTGAAAACATTGTTATACTGTATTATCTGCAAGAGGCTGCAGTTTGAAAAAGCTGTATAGATAAAACCCCTAAAATATTCAACTTTGTGTTTTTGTTTTTGACCTAAACCTTTAACTATGGTCAAATCAATGTACCACAGGCCAGAGTGGTTCATTGCTTCTATAAAACTGTGACAAAATATCAGAGAATGCATTCAGTCAATAATTTATCACTTTTAATCAATTTGGAATTAATTGAACTCATGTATTATTTACAGTAAAATCACAATGAACAACACACAAAGACATTGAGTTTAATAACAGTGGGCTATGATTGCCAATCTAAAGTCCTCCATTAAGATGTGAAACATGCAACGGACCGTCATTCATGTACAGAACCTCCCCTTTCTGGAGCAATAGTGCAATATACAGTGTATATACTGTGGAAAATACTAGTATATGTACAAAAGGTTGAATATCATGAAAAAATGTCATATATTGTACAGTGGTAACCCTACTTATGAGCATCCCTACTAACGAGTATTCCAGGTAACGAGTCGAGATCTCGGAATATTTTTGTTCCAGGTAACGAGTAAAATTCCAAGTAACGAGTAGTGTAAATTTGTTCAATTATGCCAAACCGCTAGGGGCGCGGCGGTCGTAGCATCTCCTAGATGCTAGCGTAGAAGAAGAGGTCAGTCAATACCTTTGACCGCTGTCCAGTGAAAGTGAAAGTGCTAGTGAAAGTGACACTAAGGTAGCAAAAGGTAGTGAAAAAGAAAGTTAGATACATTTTACTTTTACTTTTCATATGAGAAGTGTAACCATGCCATACACTACGCCCGTCCTCCTGTCCTCCTTAGCCGCCAGCCTACACGAGCACCATCTGTCTCCCTCTCCTAAGTGGCCAGCCTACACGAGTGCCGTCGTCTCGTTTATGTTTAAAAAACCCATATAAACACATTATTTAGCATATTAAAGTATACTGTATATTGGCCGTCTGACACGGATTAATCAGTAATCAGTATTCTTATGGGGAAAATGCATCCAGCTAACGAGCAAACCAGGTAACGAGCTCGACTCCTGCACGGATTAAACTCGTAAGTAGGGTTACCACTGTATATTCGTTGCACATAAATTGACATATTTCAAGCATTTTTTGTTTAGATGTTGATATTGTCTGAATAATAATTTACTCAAACTTAAAATGAAATTTTCTCTAAGCCAATCAGCAGTAAAAAAGTGTGAAATGTCACTTTATTTTTATGTAATGAATATAAAATTTGACAGTCAACCCGCCTATTCGTTGACTCTTCATGTCACTTGTAATTTCCCTGACTGTAAGAGGGTGCAGACTAACACAGGCTTCCTTCCATGCATGTGATGTCAAGCTCCGCCTCTTTTCCAGCTGCTGCTGATACATCACCACCAGGTAGCCAATGCTCTCAGAGGACAGTGCAGGATCCACCGTTATGATGGACGCCTGGCAAATGCCTGAGCCAACCACCAATACTTAGTAGTACTGGGGAGAGAGTGGCATCTTACCTGCCGAGAGAGAGCACGGCCAATTTTTGTGCAATGCCCTGCCCTGCGCCCAGGGAGGGGGTCGTAGACTAACTGCAACCCTTATAAGGACTAAGCGGGTGGTATAATGGATGTAAATATGTTAAACTCAGCACTCTAACATTAACTCTGCATTTCAGTGATATTGATAAACATGGTTGCATGAGGCGCACGGACCAGCAGTGAGTTGCCTTGTTCATTATTTACATCTACCTGTTACATTGTAATAGACCCAGTGGCCAGTTTATTAGAAGCACCTTTTACTTACACTAAGTTACCACTTTATGAGTTCACCTACCTTATAGCTTCATTTTGGATATGAGAAAGTCTGTAAATGCACTTTAAAAAAAATTAAAAATAAAGCGCATCAGAATGTTCGTCTGTGCAGTTTTACATGATTTTTCAGATTTCTCTTAAAGATAACCTCATATTTATGGCTCTGTCAAGAATGATAGTGCCTGTTTTAATACATGCATTCATCTTACATTCTTAATGAGCTTTTCTTGAAAGGACCCATATCATACCTATGTATTGTCATGTTGGAGTGTTTCAGCCTGGACTGTTTTTGATGCAACTTGTAGCAGAGGTTGTTTACATTCTCTGGCCACTAGGTACCTTGTATCTACCCTCATTGTCCATTTTAGCTCCACTGACCATATAGATGCACTTTAATCTACAATTACAGACTGTAGTCCATCTGTATCTCTGTATACTTTGTTAGCCCCCTCCCACCCTGTTCTTCAATGATCAGGACCCCCAAAGAACCACCACAGGGCAGGTTTAACATCTCCAGCAGAGGTGCTGGAGATATTAAACACTATGTCAGCTCACTGTCCACTCTATTAGTACTGGTGTACTATTTTCAGTCCAGTAGTAACACTGAGGTTACACGCCACCACCACATTAGTGTCACTGTAGTACTGAGAATGATGCACCACCCAAATAATATCTGCTCTGTGGGGGTCCTCATCATTGACAGGTGAAAGGATACAAAGTATACAGAGAAACAGATGGGCTACAGTACTACAAATGCACCTATATGGTCAGTAGCGCTGATGAAGTGAACAATGAATATAACTACAAGGTATGTGTACAATAAAGTGGCCAGTGAGTGTATATCACTCAACAGGCTCAGGTAAAAACAGTCAGTTTAATTTTAAGAGGTGTCAGCATCGCCAGAGCCTCGCCCCCTTGGGTTCCTACTCCACGTGTCTGTTATGTCATTGTCCACAACCTCCAGTGATGTCATCTCATTGTCCACATCTGTTCCCTCGTTTGTTTCCTGATTACTTCCTGTATATATTCTCCCCTTGTAATCTTTGTGGTTCTGAGTTATTGTATCCGTATCTATACCTGGTGATCCTGCGTTTGTATGCTAACGTCCTGTCCTATGTTCGAAATAAAACCTTCAACACTGGATTCACTCCTGTCTCCACTACCCCATCTCAGCTAAGCGTGGCAAGAGGTCAGATGATGGCCCTTCAAATCTGAATTATAACCACATCATATCATATGTAGACATCACTCTGGGTGCTTTAATAGTGTTATCCAGTATGTTCTGATTTTCCAATCATGATATTGAACATTTATTTCTTCCATTGGTACTATGGCTAGTCCTTGTAGGATTTTGGGCTGCTTTGGATTGTCAGTGTTGAATCAAATGTTGGGAATGTAAAGCATGGGTGGTCTTTTTGGATTATTTCTGGCCTACTGATAAATGTACTGTGTGTGCCTTCCAGACGGGCTAGAGTGGAAATAAGCTTTTAAGCTTTATCATGTTATGCTTGAGAATGTTTTACCAACTTGTCAAATAAACTCAATCAAAGCCTATAATGGTTGAACAGCATGTGGTTGTCTCCATCAATATTTCCTGTCTTAGCTGGCATGCTTATAGACTCTGCAGATTTCCGATTCGCTTGTTGCTCATCGTTTCTAGAGACGTTTATTTTTCTCTGCAGAGGCTTTTGCCTTGTTTCCTTGCATGGAGGCCTGCGTTGAGATGTTGAGTGCAATCACAATTCATGCATATTTGAACATTTGATTGTTCGCATCTCCTGCTTTTTATCCATTTGCATCAGGAAAAAGGAGGAGGTTTGGAATCTTTGATTTGAGCCCACCTTTAACAAATTTGTTGTTTCAAAGACAAGCTTGATAAGCCTGCCTAATCACATGCATATTCCACCCAAATAAAAAATGTGTTTTTCATGCAGCTGCTCTTGCACCGTGGTCTTTCCAGACCTTCTCTGCTATTCCACAAAGGTTAAAAATTGCAATCAGAAAGCAAAATCAAGCAGAGGCATCAATTTTCCAAACCCACCTGGGCTACCTCCATCAAACGTGGCCCGGACTCTCATAAAAGAGTGCTAAATGACTGTATAATGAATACAGTGTGTACAGTGCACGATCATCTGCTTTCTTCAAAGTCTACTGCACCATGCTCTGTGTTCTTCAGCGTGCTGGCTCTGCACCTTCTTTTTCACTTTTTCTCATTTTCACAGAGTTCGTTTTAAAGGTGGAAAGACCTTGCGGTGACACCTGAGCCTAAATAAAAAAGGCAGCATCCCCGCAAAAGTGAATCAAACAGTCAGCTTGCAAACAGAGGATTGAAAACTGGAGCGTAACGTACAACCAGCTCCCATCTGCTACTACAGAAATAGAAGGGTGTTATTATGTTCCTGCTGAAGGGAAACGCCCTGTGTTTAGCCCAGTGTCGAGGTCGTGTGGTGATCAGAGGGTGTGTTCATGTGGCTTTCGGTTTGAAGTCAAGCTCCAATTAGGCAGTCATGGTCAGACTATGAAAACCTACGGGAGCTTTCTGTTACGTCGACGTCTCAGACCTGCATTTAAGAGCGTATGTAAACAGGCTTCTGTCAAATGTTCAATTTAGGCAAATACGCCACTGTGCAGCTGTTTTGTAACACAGTTGCGATGTAAGTAGCTTAGTTCTGATGTGTTTACACTTTAAAGGGAAAAGAAAACAAACAGTGACAAACAACACAATGCTCTACGCATGAAGGCGAACCCAAAAGCCGAAAAATAAAAGGTCTTCCAAAATCGCTAATTGTTAGCATGAATCTTCTTTCTCACTTATTTATTTTGCCTCCGTCTTTTTTCTGTCTCTTGTCTGACTGGAACACATTTTTGTCATCACACTCATGTCAGAATATATTAAACAGGTTGTGATCTAGATGCAATTTCTAGCAGTTTTCATGTTGCTGCGCTCTATTCAAATCTGAGAACTCATTTTCCTCAGCAACTGATTCCCCAGTGCCTCACATGATGCAACTCGCTGTAATTCACAATCCCTTTGAACTTTGCCTTTCATGTCAGTCATCCAAATGTTCCCCTTTTTCATTGTTTTAATGCATTCTTTGTCAGAGTATACAAAAACAAATGCAGAACAGAGGTCATGGTGGACTGCTTGCAATGGAGAAGTCCATCAATGAGGCTTTGTGTCAGATTGAGCGAGATTGGAGCATTTGGACTATGGAGTTGTTTTGGCATGTCTCAGAAATGAAGATAATAGGGTTCTTTGGAGCAATGTCACAGAAGAACCTTTCAGTGGATGGAAAAGAAAAAGAAATATGCATGTCCCTTCTGAAGTCTAAAGATTCCCAATTCAATGTAAAAACCAGAACCACACAAAGAACCGTGGATGGGTCGTCGTTTTTAAGAGTGAGGCTGGATTTATCCTCTGTTTGATAGGTTTGGCAGTCAGTTTGGTTAAGAAGGAACTTGCAGTGCTTGAGTGCTTCACCTCCAGGTGGAGGGGAGGAGGGACACCCCGCTCGCTGACCATGCACCGACCATGTGGGGAGGTGGGGCAACCTTCTCGGAGGACGAGAAGAAGGGTCAGCAGATGGAGCGCTGACACGCCGCCGGCCCCTGTCTGCAGAGCAGCCGGATGAGGAGAGCCGAACCCGCATTAGTCACGGTTCAGGGTGCTCTCCACCACTGATAAAGGACTCAAGCACACATACCCAGACACTACAGCCTTATCTCCACACCAGCACAGGCTGAACTCAAAGAAAATATGCTTCTTTTTTTTTTTGTTATTTCTTCGGTCACCCTTATCGGTTTCAGTTTAACTTGTAATACCTTAGAACCTTAAGAGTTTAGAATCATTACGGTATTGCTAGACTCCACAGACGCGCTAACATAATTACGATAATGTAATTACAAAATGAGCTTTGCAAATTCCACCTGCATACATTTACATTTGATTTACGTTCTGTTTTGATACGGGCCACTCCGCACTTTTTGCTGAAATGTCAGAGATTGACAAAAACATGGCAAAATATGCAGCGGATTATTTTTCTCTCCACAAACAAAACACAACAATACCTTTTTTTTAATTAAATACAAATCATAATAAAATATCTTCTCTTCTGCTTACAAACACAAACAACCTTTTGGCTATTTGTTTAGATGTCAAGAAATGACAAAAACTTGGCAAAATTTGTAAGCATGTTCTTTTCTTTCTGCGATACAAAACTGTCAGCACTACAATTATTTTTCACATTTAAATCATAATACATTATCTCCTACTTACAAACAAATGTGGTATTTATAGCAGGCTTATCTGAACTGTGCGGTGAGAAATGGCTGATACTGAATGACACTTTGTTGTCAGTGATAATTGCAGTGATTCTTGTAATACTTCAAGGAATTATTCATTCACACATTTACACTAATCTGATTTAGTCAACCTGCCAAGATCTTATTTAAGTTTGAGTGTGCATATGTGTGTGGATTGGCTAGGATAGTGTGTAATGCCCTGCCCTGCGCTCGGTGAGGGGGTAGAGGACTAAAGCCTACCTTACACCTAACGACTTTTACACAATTTTACAGTCGCAGACAAATTTTCAGAGTCGGGCTAAAATCACGAGTCTTGCTAGAGTCGAGTTGCAGTCGCGTCATCTCGATTATTAAGTGTAAGGTGGTCAGGACTGAAAGTTTTAGTCAGTCTTTTTCGCGTCGAGGCGTTCTGATAAAATCAAACATGTTTAATATTATCGCAAGT
>BRDA01001315.1:41199-61778 GCA_036984385.1 Crenuchus spilurus | reverse complement strand
ACATTTACTCAGATTAAACTTTTGATCTGTCATCTATGTTCTATTACGAATAAAATATTGACATTTGCCATCTCCACATAATTGCATTCAGTTTGTATTCACAATTTGTTTAGTGTCCCAACTTTTTTGGAATCCGGTTTGTATGAGAGAGAGAGAAAGAAATAATAAATTTAATTGATTCATTGAAAAGAATCAGGAATCAGAGTCATGTCACTAAAATAAATGTTTCAGTGGTATGAAATATCAGACATATGATGGCACTCTTCGGAGAGAAGTGTAATATAGACAATAATCAAATAACATTTTCAAATAGTCAGCAGGCTAAGACTATGCAGGCTAAGCCGCTGACACTATGACCAGAGGATCATGAGTTTGAATCCCGGTCATACTGTTTGCCATCAACAGCCGGGGCCCAAGAGAGCAAAAATTGGCCGTACTCTCTCTGGGCAGGTAGATGGCGCTCTCACTTTCCTCATCACTTTCACATTGCAATGTCCGCTGGCTCAGGCATCTACAGATTGGTCCATTCAGAGCTGGGAATCCTGCGCTTTCCTCCGCACACTTTGGCTCCCCAGTGATGGTGTATCAGCGGTAGTTTGGCCAGGCCAGGGACATTGCAAAAGTGATGGGGAGAGTCCTAACGGATGAGATGGGTTAATTGGCTACTACTACATTGGGAAGGGGATAAAAACTGGCAAAAAAAAGATTTCAAAAGAACTATTAATTTATGAATCGGACAAGAATAATCACACGCCACTGACAGCACTTACACATGTGTTGGGAATATAGAAGGCGGAGCTCTTTACTGTGGAGGATTTATGTTTGAAAACAGTGAATCCGTTCTGTCGGTTTATTGAAAGAGTCAGAACAAAAGAATGGCTTCTGCTTACGTTATGAATGATTACATTACCAAATCACATACCATTGATAGCACTTTTGTGATTACAACCATCTCTGTTGTGCACAACGTGTGTAGAACATGGTGCGTTTCCATTCGGATAATCCTGTAATGATTTTTAATTACATCTTAACAAGGCCGTGATGAGACGGGGGGAGCACTTGCTATAAAGCGGCGAGAAGAATGGCCCCACGTACGGGGCCCTGAGACGAGATCTTTTTTTCAGTGGCGCTTAAATAAGTGGCTTTGAACGAACTCCAGCTGTTTCCCTCCCACTCAGCCGCCGCGCTGCCTGCGTATTAGTCGACACTGGTTGAGGCCGTTGCAGACTGTGTGATAAAGGGAATCTGCAGGCTGCGTAATCTGCTCATGAATGCTTTTCTCCATTAAGACAGTGGGGAGGGTGTGCTGAGTAACTCTCGGAGACTACCTGGTGGCAAAAAACACGACATGCAAACGCTTTCATGGTACACGTCTCACAGAGTGAAATGAATGAAGCAGTCAAAGCTCTGAATTTAAGCGATGAGTCATGCAGGATCAAGAGCCCCTCCATATTCTCCCAGAACTGACACTAAAATTACACTTAATCACCAGTACGCATCTATGATCATTTGTCTCAGCACATTACTTTAAGCTGACTTTCTATACCATACTAATGCCTATTGTAATTGATCAGATTCAGAGCTTGAGCTTGACGTTAGTTATGGACTCTTGGGTTCCATCTTCACCACAAAGAATCCACACGCTGACAGACTGTTCACTGGTGCTTTGCATACTCATTTTCAAAAACTCTTCAAAAGCAGTCAAACTAATAGATAAACAAAGTCTTTTTTTTCCCCTTCCAGCAGTTTGTTATTCTTTGCATGTCTCCTGACTGTAGGGAAGCGAGCTGTGTTGTAGGTCAGTGCTGGGCTATAATTATTTCCCCACTTCATTAGGTCCAAGTAAACCATCATCCTCAGCACTGCAATTAGTTCTCTGCCCTTGGAGCTTCCAGATTGTCTTAAAAAAGAAGGCAGCCTTGACAGCCAGTGGCTTGGCATGCTCCAGCTGACCTGGAGGCTTGAATGAGTTTGGCTTCATAATAGTCGTTTCGGCATCTTAGACGATCGTCTGAATTCAGCTGCCATGAACTTCAGAAAGTTTGATGAAAAACAATAAAAAACGCTGCTTGTCAAAAGGGCAAGGACACCTTTCATTCTTTCTTTTTTTTTTTCTTGTCGTTGCTTTTCAGTTAAGCATGAATGAATCCGAACATGTAAAAGGTTTTGTTAACATAAAAAGCTATTCATCAATACTTTGCAACCGACAGCTGCATGTTCATCAAAGTCGCTCCCTTGGTATGAAGTGCAGGTTATTCCTAAATCATCATTTGAAATTTTTTATTATTTTTATTTTTCCATATTTTTGTTAAAAGCACAAAAATATTTTGGCCCAAAGTGGTTTAAACAGCTGAAAGGCTTGAGTGCTGATGAATGTTGACATCCCAATGAGGGTAAAAATGTGTGGGCATTGGCATTATTAGATAGATAGTACAGCAATACATTTTGTCACATGTATTTTGTCTCCATTTGTGTATTTTCTTTCCTTTGTCCTTTCAAAAAACGGACCAATAAAAATGGCCCAAAATTACTTTAAAGGTGACCTATTACACCTCCTTTCCATGAGATAATATAGTGCACTGGGGGTATTAATGAAATGCCTGAAAGCTTATTTGTTAAAAATACGAAAAGCTTTAAGCAAAGCAGCTTTTTTTCAGCCTTTCTAAATAGCCCTGAGTAGAACGGTCCGTTTGGAACATTGAACAAGAGGTTCTACAGAGATTTTAGTCAAAGAAGCTCCATCACCACACAGTCTCTTCACTTAGTGCCATGAGAGTCAATATCGAATCTCGGCAACTCAGTGTTGAAAAATTGATTCCTGGACACGGCAATACCGATGTAACACAGAAAACTAACCAGCACTAGCCAGGCTGAGATGGTATACACAGAGCTTATTTAAGTACAATAAAAGTCTACAAACATCATGTAAATCTCTTTAAAATGCTTCATATGAGTATAAATTAGAATATACCATTAACCCTTTGGAGTTGGCGGACGCACCTGCGAGAACAAACACGAAAATTCTGCATAAACACTAACAAAATGTAACTCAGATTTGATCATAGAAACAAAATAAAACATACTTTAACCTTAAAGTGTCGACTTATCAAATAAATATTGCTTGCATTGGAATACATGTTTAGATTCTTGTAAGAGGAGCTTAAATAAGCAGAGACACATTTGTGAGAAAACCCAGACAGCTGGGCATATTTTCCCGCCAAAAAGACATGCGCTGTCATTCATATGATAATGACATGGTAATTCCGAACATTCCATTGGTGGGTTCCAGTTACAAGTAATAAACTCTTAACACAGGCCCAGCTTCACATTCCTTATCAAAAAAATGCTCATTTGCATTGTGTTACAAAGCTAGATTTCCCTAAACTTTTGACAGGAAGTGAACATGAGGCAGCACACATGTGAATCTACCTTACTGTGTGCTGATGTGATGTAACCGCAGTTATGGTGTCATGGTCAGTATACTGAGCATGACAGCGAGAAGACGTGTCTGCCACTTTAAATGAATGTAAGATTTGTTTGGAGGTGATGGATCATTTCTCAAAGACATTCATGGCGCCATGCCTGGACGGGGAGTTATTATAAGGCGGGTCAGGATGGAGAGAGTGCTCTCGTTACAGCCTGCCGTGTCATTCTCTTGTTTGTTCCCAGGCGAGGAGACGGTTGAGGAGACGTACGACAGGATGTCCACAGTCACCAGCCGGCTCAGGCTTACCGTCTCCAAGGAGGACGATGGAGTGGCCGTCATCTGCATCATTGACCACCCGGCCGTGAAGGACTTCCAAGCACAGAAATACCTGGAAGTGCAATGTGAGTCATCTTTCAAACACAGTGGGCCAACACCATAACCAGTCACGCAACACACAGGCTTCTGCCTATTCATCCGCATGCAGAAAATGGCCCGTTTTGATCGGTTTGTTGCGTTGAATAAAAGGCTTCATGGCAAATAAGAAAGAAAAACACTTTTTTTGTGTTATAAGAAATTAACCTAGACAGAGCCTTGGGATTTACTTTAATTAAAACAGGCTTTGTCTTGTTATGCTTCAGTTTGATGATGCTAAATAGCGCTGTAATTGAGGGTGATCAGCGCACGTTATTACAGGCCATGGAAAGTCCCGAAAAGGTTGACCTACCCTTTTGTAATCTTTGTAGAATATTAATTTATTCAGACGGCTGACTATTCGAGTTGACCTTTGTGAAGAAAAGACAGGAGGGATCAGGCTGACTGTAAAAAGCTTGACATTTTGACAAACACAGATAAAGGCGAGGAAGAAAATCAAATAAATAAATAAATAAATAAATATTTTACAGTACACTAGCATTAAATAGACTGTTTGCATTCAAGACAGTGGCCTCTGCTTCTGCATCTTCCTCTGGAGGGCTAAAGGTTTGCAGTAAAAATCATGCACTGCCTGTGCCTTACTGCCTTTTCTAAAGCACTAATGATAGCGTGTAGCATATAGAGGCCGGAAATGTACGAGACATGCAGTGAATTTGTTATGCAACTTCGAAACAAAGCAGTCTGAACAAAGACATCTTGACACTGCTGTGATTAAAAACGAAGAAAGCAAACTAGCTTAGATGTTTAGCCCTTATTCGTTAAATGCAGCATCCAAGTGATAATGGAGTTCTGTATAAATATGTATTAAAGATGCTTTCTAAGCAGCCTAACAGGCTTTTAATGGTGCCACAGAATGATCGCGAGAACCTCCTGCTAGTAGGTTCATGTGTGCAGGTGCTCTGTTTTCCAGATAAACCTGAAGTGAAGATTGTGGTGGAGTTTCCAGAGGGTCCAACAAGGGAAGGGGAGAACCTCGAGTTGACATGCAAAGCCAAGGGTAAACCACAGTGAGTGTTCAAAGCTATCCATCACTTCACCTTTTAATGTAAGAGACTGGGGATGTCCCAATCCAACCTGGACAGCCCATTCCTATCTGGTCAAGGTTATTTCAGCCTATTGTATTGTATATATGACACTGTTATCAACGTGGAACGATCTTAAAGTGGAAAATGGAAGCCCAACAGCCAATATCTGCGATGGAAGAGCTTGAGAGCTAACCCAGCAAACACACAAGATTGCCGTGTTATATACTTTTTTTGCAATATTGCTGCAATATTGTCAACGTAACATTGCTGGTTGATATAAAGTTTACTTACTGACAACATTGCAACATTCAAACGTTCTGTAGAACACTGTCAGTAGGTTGTCAGAATGGCCTTGAATGTTGTCAGACACCATTGTCACAACTTTCTGGGGAATTGCATTTCAACATAGTGGGCACCAAAAGAGAAAGTTGTGAGACTGCTGTCACAGTGTTTGCAGGGAAGTGTCTGTCTTAAAACATGCTTAAATTAGCCATATATAATGTGACGAAGCAGATATTTTAAATAGCTTTAAATGTACTTGAAGAATGCACGGCTTTATTACGTCGTTACGTTGATTATTTGGTCAAAAAATGTTATCAGGACATCCAGATACAAGACATTTTTAATTAACTCTTTAAATCTTTAAGGCTTCTGATAGAAATTGTATGGTTTAGTATCCATAACAGTTGATGTGACATGTAAGGATACATTAGTTTTGATATTTTTACATATTTAAATGAACTAGCATATTTTTGTGTTTTCAGGGTGATGTTTTTTTTTCCCCAGCAGTGAGGAAGTTGAATGAGTCCTCCTCGTTATCCACACTCAGCCGGGATGTTGACACAGACATCTCTAAATTATCGTTGTGCTGTTTTACAGGCCTCATCAAATTAACTGGTTCAAAGTGGATGATGATGTTCCCTCCCACGCGGTGATTACAGGCTCTGATCTCTTCATCGAGAACCTCAACAAGTCCTACAACGGAACGTACCGCTGCGTGGCCTCCAACTTAGTTGGAGAAGCCTACGATGACTACATTCTCTATGTGTACGGTATGTATTAAGGTTTGGCTTATGTTTGGTTTGGGGTTTTTTTTCTCCCCTTTTTGGCTACGAGCTTTAAAGGTTGTGTAGCTGCTATTGGTGCATAATGATTCTTTCCTCTTCTTTTTGTATAATTTTGACTTCTGCTTTGTGCTTGTGTTTCCACATTCATTTTCTACTTCAGGGGACAATGCTTCCCATTCTACGCCGTAATCTGTTTTTCTTGTATAAAAAGGACAATGAGGCAGAATTATTCAGTGGTTTTATATTTATACCAGAGAGCTTTTGTTTTCTACAGTCATAGCCTTTTGAACACATCAGCTACTGCAGCATGTTCGTCTGATTGTGCATATGGTCTGATTGTACAGTGAGGGGTGACGTTCCATCACTTAGATTAATGACCACTCGTTGTTCCTCATCATTGGAGGTTCAGTGGTTGAAGTGCTGCCAAGTCAATGTTTTTGAGGCTGGATAGAGCCGCAGGATATGGACTAAATGCTAGTATTGTGGTTATAACGCTATAACTCAAATACTTTCAATAATTAATGTGTTAATGATGACAATATTGCTGTAATTATGTACTACACAAGTTGTCTGGGCTCTGAAAGTAGTACACATTTATTTCAAAACGAGACCAAAATAGTGGTCTCATAAAACAGCACGAATGAGCTATAAACTATGCAAAAATGTCTTGTCTATGTAGCAAAAGCCCAAATAAAATCTGCAGTATAACAGTAAGCTACTACTGAATTGTGAATCAGTGATGTGATGTGGTTAAATGTTGGCATTATTTTCATCAAAGAATTTCTTGAACATCTTGATTAATTCATTATTAATCACCCACAGAAACACTGCACCACTGATTACCGTGACTGGTCAACATGCTCAAGTATACAGGTTTATGATTGGTTGAGGGCTTATTTGCATATCACTGTTGCATGCAGCATCAGTATTGTAAAGGCCAACATGGCGATTCAGATGAACGCACAATATTATTCCACAATATATTCTGGAAAATGTCACAATCACATGTGTACATAGATGTGGGAGTGTGGATGAGTCACATTGGCAGCCTCAAGTGTGCACCATATTTCCACGACACCCCAACTGTGAGAAAGAAAGAAAAGACCCTGATCACGCTTGTTCTTTTAAAATGGTCATAGACAACCTAAGTGGCTGGCTTTAGTGTCCTTTGCCCTTGCCAAAAACAAGAAGTGTATTAAAGCAGTCACGTTCCATCTCTTTAAGCAAATTAGCTTTCAGAAATCATGAAAAAAGGAAGAAAAAAAAAAGAACATTGCGGCAGCCAAGTTTTATTTGTTTTGATCAAGACATGAGAATTCCAAAATTTCACTCATCAATTAAGTGCAGCAATGAATTATTCTGTCATGTCAGGGATATTAGACGTTAGATTCAATTACGGCAATCTGCCCTACAGAACACTAACAATTAGATTACCACGGCTTAATGCATATTTGTTGTTTCTCTTTAAAAGCCTTTGCTAGTTGTTTTTTGCCTGAGGGAAGGCCAACACGTCTCACATTTGTTGTAAACAAAGTAGTTGTGTCTCGTGGCGCATTTCTAAATCAATTTAGTGAGACAGCTGCAGAACATGACATACCTCGGAGGCTCTAACAAGCATGAAGACCTCTCGTAGGCTGATAATCCCAGACCCTGCGTATTCCTCTATGGCCTGTCAGCGCTGCTTTTACCCCTGCACTACAGGGAGGGCTTGCTTTTAGCAGACAGAGAGAGTAACAGTGACTTTAGCTGTTTGGAAAGAAATCCCACTTCTCTATTTATGTGCATGTCTGATATGCTACTGGTTAAAATTTTGTATCAGTGTAAGTACCAGCCTGTTACAAACACTACAGACAAAAAGGCAGAGACTGCAGCAATTGGTTTCACTATTTACGCACCATTTATTCATGCACAGAACACTGTCTTAACAATAGGGGTCTTGCGTGAGACTGAAATACAGTGCCTCTTCCAAATACAAACTCTTCCATTTCTGCCGCTAGAGAGTCCAAACTTATGTTTTATTAACTGACGAAAAGAATGAAACATTCTAATCATGCACCACTGGCCTCTGTGAGTATATTCACTGGCAAATCTGGGATTGGTGGAACCTGGGACCAGTAGGATATCAGAAAGTGGGAGTGACAAACTGGGTAAGACTCTTTCAGTCTGACTGTGAATGCTAAAGAGGGAGGTCATGGTGATGGCTACTCATTTATGTTAATTAAAATGCTGAGTTTGGATGCCTGTCTCCTCATCTGCTTCTTTGAAGCAGCTACACTGGTGTCAGAAGTGGGATGCCGCTATGAGGCCCCACAGTGGCGAGAGTTGAGAGATTAGCTACATGTAACATGAATGTTCCAGAGAACTATTTAGCATGAAACGCTAAAGCTTTGTTTCTCCATATTCCAAACTATGATAGAAAAGGAACTTGGGAGTCTTATGTCACACAGCTGGATGTTGTACCACAGTTTTTTGCTTGGATGGATCGCAACGCCATGACACAGCCCTGCTTGCTGCTGACGATAGAGGCACTCCATGTGATGCTGGAGGTGTAGCGTGAGTAGTATGGAGACTGCTAGAAGCAGGGATAGATATTGGCATGTTAGCTTTACAGCTAACTATTCTAGATTGCCAAGTCTACCCAACATTCAAGAAAGCTGTACAGAAGAATTAGTGCTGGAATATGGCCTCAGCCAAATTGAAATGACTTTAGCTAACTGCACTGGAAAACATCTGTGCAGCCACACTAATATACGTGGTGAAGCCAGTCACTGAGAAGACAACTTGCTGAATGAGAGAGGGCAAAATTGATCGTCTGCTGGCATTGAAAGTTAACATTATGCTAAGGAGTGCAGTGAGCCAAAGCTGGCAAAAAGCGAAAATGGCATCAAAGCCTGGACAGTTAGAAGCTAAGGATACATTATCAGAAAATGCTAATGAGTTCATTGCTGTGTGACAACAGAGAAACTGAGTTCTGGGTTGGAAACAATGCAGTTTTGAGTAGGTGATGGTACATGAGCAGCAGCAGTAGCTAACGGCTAGCAGGCTAACAGTACTGATGTATAAAGCTAGCAGGCCTTAGGCTAATGCTAATTCTAGAGGGCCTCAATCTGGTGCTGCACTGAAGGTTAGCACTTGTGGATCTGCTGTGGATGTTTGTACTTTTGGGATGGAAATTCTGTAGCTGGGTGGGGAGGTGAGCAGACTGATGTGGCCCTCGGGAGAGATTGGGGGAGCGGGCACCTTGTGGCCTTTGCGCCTGCTGCTCCAAGGACTTTGCTGGAGTGCATGCTAGTCGGGACGAGCCAGTGTTAAAGCGGGGATAGCATAGTGACTGCCACTGTACATGCAGCAGTTCATAGGACTTGTGGCAAACTGGACAGCGTCGAGAGGGAGTGACCTAGGAGCTTCTCTTGGCTAGTTGGGCTGGTTTAGTCCAGCTGTAGTAGTGTTGAATGCTCCTGTTTCTTTATGTTCTTGTCTGTTTAATAAGCATGCGGTTTGATTAAGATATCAGTCTCTGCACTCATCTGCTTCTTTGAAGCTACTATAATATGCTTTTAAAATGCACAATGCTCAAAGAACCCACCATGTGTCAATGTAAATATAGTGTCATCTACTACAGCTCCCTTATGTAGAGCTTTTGGTTGTTGTGGCATAAGAAGTGTAACTTCTACAAGTGCATATTCAAAGTTAACTGAATTTACTTTTGAATGTGCACATAATTTCCACATGACGAAAATGTATTACATAAATCTGACTGACCTCCTGCTGCCTGAAGTGTACT
The DNA here is from genome assembly GCA_036984385.1 of Crenuchus spilurus. Taxonomy (NCBI): domain Eukaryota; kingdom Metazoa; phylum Chordata; class Actinopteri; order Characiformes; family Crenuchidae; genus Crenuchus; species Crenuchus spilurus. The sequence goes on along the minus strand of BRDA01001315.1, from coordinate 52,043 downwards.
GAATCACATTACAGAATATCATATTATAATGATTGATTAATGTATGCATTATCCAGTATGCACTGTGCAGTACATGCTGCTACTGGTATGACGCTTTCACTTACATTATGCACTTTAGACTGTAAATAATGCTGTTACTCCTAGTTATAGATTAAAGTACCCCACTCCATTTAGTTCAGACATGTAAATCAGTCATTATAGTGTGTATATATATATATTCCAGTCATTTATTGCACTATAATTACATTTAAAATGATATAAAGGTAAGTGGTGAACTGCTTAACGGTTAAAAAAAAAAGTGAGGTTACCCAAAACTGAAAATTAATTTACATTACAGAATTATTCACAAAGGCTTTTGTCAGGGAATACGAAACAGATGAAAGCTGTTCTGCAGTAATTGAGGAAGATCAAGTCTTTAAAGTTTGTTCTACTAATTCCAACAGAGTGAGAGGCAGCCTTACCACTGGATACCACAGCATTCTGCAGTGCCATGCAGTACCCTCAAGGTATGCACCTAGTAGGTCAGGGGTTCATCCTACAGTAAGATAATGACACAAAACATAAGTCCAAGCTCTGCCAGAACTTCCTCAGGAAAAAACAACAAGATGGTCAGCTTGAAAACATGGAGTGGAGCACAGTCTCCAGACTTAAACCCCATCCAGCTGATTTGGGATGAAGTGAAAAGCTGGAAAACCTACAAGTGGCAACATTTATGTGACGTTCTGCAGCAGATTTGTCTGTCTGAAGAATATTTGATGTCTATTGTAGTGTGAGTGTGTTCAGCTGTTATATCTGACAAAGGTGCCACTTTGTGTCCAAAGTTGAGACACAAAACCCAACAACAGTGGTGGGTAAACCCCACCAAAAAATGTCAGTGTCTAAATAATGTGTCACGTGCTCTTGAACATCAATTACAGCTTGACAACGACATCGCATGCTGTTCACAAGCACACTTATTGTCTGCTGAGGCATCACATTCTTCTTGAAGGGTGGCCCTCGGGCCATTGAGGCTCAAGGGTAAAGAGGTACACGGTGACTCAGCTAATCCCATAGGTTTTCCCATAGGAAGTGCAGGCCACTCCATTTGAGGTACCCCAGTCTCCATCAGCCGTTCCCTAATGATGCAACCTTGATGAGGTGGAGCATTGTCATCCATGAAGTTGAAATTAGGCTGTGTTGATCATGCAGAGGCACAATTACTGGATTAATGATGTTATTATAGTAGTATGGGCTTGTCACTGTACCATTCACACAGTGTAGGCAGTTCTGTATTGACTAGACACACTAAACACCAGCACCAAAGGCCCGTCTGGTGAAAACAGTGGCTGATGCATAGCGCTCACATCTCCAACATCATTGGCGGCCATCATTTCTGCTCAGCGTGAATCGACTTTCATCAGTGAACAGCACTGAGGCCCACTGGTCTCTCGTCCAGCGTAAATGCTCCCTGGTTCATGCAAGACGATGCCATTGAAAGGTCTGACGTGACACTTGGTGCCTCTCACCTCCTTAAATGTGCTGGAGTTGTGTGGCATCATCATCTGGTTCCACAGTGCACTGTTCACAATGAAGTGGTCATCAGTGTGTGATGTGGCCAAAAGGACGTCCACTTCTGTGCCTTTCTGTGACTCTTCCAGTCTCTCTGTGTCTCTGTTACAACCTGCTGATGACACTCTGTGACACTCTAAGCTCAGTGCTCACTTCTGTCTGAGAACATCCTGTTTGAAGCCTCACAATGGTGAGGTACTCAACTGATCAATACTAATCAGTTCTATTGAACCAGGACATTTATTGGTTAATTCATGGATCAAACACTTGTTGGGAATTTAGAGTGCATTTTAGGTTCATCCTGAAACTTCACCCAAAAGCCAAATATCCCGTCTAGTAAATCAGTTTATGTGCAGTCTTGTTACTGTATGTGCATTTTTTTTTATCTATATACAAAAATGGACATACTGTTAAAAATAAGTCAGACCAGTTTACGAGTTTTCTAAACTTACTTTAGTTTAGACAGACATCTTCATAGCTGACATGTTTAGTACTGCATCTCAGATGAACAGCAGAGTATTAAACTTAGTGAATATGAATATAAACCAAAAGTATTTACATAATTTGTTCCATTTTAACTTCATCCCCTTAATTTTGTCTTTACTAATTGCCATCAGCTCAGAATCACTCAGACTTGTATTAATGGGCTCCTGACTACGGAAGACTGCAGTGTCAAACTTATCAGTGCTTAGAATACATTTACTGAAAGAGGAATGGTTTAAAAATGTTTAATGATTTAGTGCTAATGCTGTAGTTGTCCAGCTGCCTCTGACTGTATCAGTAGATCATCTGAATCACTTGAATCCTGGCAGCGTCCCTGCATTGGGACTAAATTTAACTACATTTGAACCCAGCACTTTTCAGAGTCTTTATTTGGGTAACACGCTGGTTTTTCATTTCAACCAAAACACCTGCATACAGGTTTTATAACATATTTAGATATTTAGATAAAGCTCTGTGTTTATGAGCAGATTTTCTGTTTTTCCAAAATGACAGGCGCTCTTTTATGAAGTACATGAAAATGTATAGACCTACCTGTTACTTCATAATACTATGCTAAAGCACCATTCTCAAGTAATGGATAAGGCAGAAGTCATAATAAACGTTTGCATAGGTAGCCTTCATATAAGTTATTCATGCATAAATGACGAGGTATTTCCAAATGCACTAATTTGTTCAGACTAATTAATTATATATAAAACACAAAGTCCTTGAGCTCTTCTGCAGTAACTCATCTTCAGGATTGCATTTGATTCAGTTAGTAATGTGGACATGGTAACATTAATGTCCTTTCAGATTTAACATCAGTATGTTTAAGGGTTTAAAATTTGCATTATAACATAATTCAGAGTAAAGATTAGCCAGGAATGGAAATTGTCCAGGAACAAAAACAACACAAAACAAAGCTGAACTAGGTGTCAAATGGGAATAGCATCCCATTTCTTTGCGTTTCATTGTGGATACATGACAATTATCATTCCGTCCTTTTTAGTGTTTCCCTCTTACAAGTTTGGCCAAAGTGAAAGAAAGCTGGATTGTAGTTCACTAGAAAGCTCTCGTAATCTGTGATGCATCAACTGCTTAATTTAAAACAACAATGAGGTGTGGTCGTCTGTAATAGTTCAATAGAAAACGAATTCCATAACTTCATATTGTAGTTTCTCATAACATGGGCAAAGGAAAAAAGATTTTATCATGAAGATGTTATATAGTAATAGTAAATAGTACATTTCAATGCCAGCACTGAGTCATCCAGTAGGACAAGGACATGCCTTGGACATCTGTGCATAACAAAATGTAACTACAGGATGCTTAAGGATGTTTTTTTTCGTTTTCTTTGAAGGACCACTCTGTCTTTTAAAGAGTTCCAGAGAGACTAAGATTTGGCTTTATTAAAGTTTGGTGTTACATAATAGCTTATTCTTTTGTCCAGTGGTGTTGTAGCGTGATGTCTGGCTCATGAACTAGAAAGTGTCCACACTTTACTCTCCATCTGTTGTTTCACAGTACATGCTGGACTGAATTATCTTTGTCATTCTTTTACAGTAGTACAGTGTATTTCATTCACAGAATTTTAATCTACGTTCACATTACAGCCACATTGATCAGATTTTTTGCTCAGATCAGATTTAATTATTTTGATGGTTCACATTTACAAATGTAAGTGATCTGTATCTGTCTGTAATGTGAACCAATCTGTCCCTGAAACGGGTCACATGCACATTGATACATGTATAAACGTTGCCTTCATCACCAAAAACAAGCATCACATTTCTGCAGGGTTGCCAGGTTTGCAAAAATACAGTCGCCGGTAAAACTTCAGAGTTGGCGGTTTGCAATAACTCAACTTTAAAGAAAAATCTTTAAAAGAAGATAAAAAATAAATATAAGAAAAATAAATAAAAGAAGAAATGGAATGATAAAGTAAGATTTGATAAACAAGAGAAGCCAACACTGGCTCACACACTACACGCATGCGTACAAGCAAAAAGACACACAAAATCTGATCTGACCGTCACATTCAAGTTGCATGTCCACGGATCAGATACATATCTGATCTAGAACCACACATCTGATTTGAAAAGATGGGATTTGACACACCCACACAGCTCTGAAAAAGATCAGATCTGAGCCACATTAAGGCAACAGATCGGATTTGAGTCGCTTAAGCCTGTTAATGTAAACGTAGCCTTAAATCTAGCTGCATAATGTTCAGTAACAGTAGTATTGCATAGTCAATTAATGTGCAGAAATTAAGTATTGTTTCAGTAGTAAAATGTAGTTATAACCCAAATTCCAAAAGTTGGGATGCTGTGTAAAATGTAAATAAAGGTAAATAAAAACAGAATGCAATGATTTGTAACTCTCATAAACCCATATTTTATTTACAATAGAACATAGAACACATATCAGATGTTGAAAGTGAGGCATTTTACCATTTTATCAATGTCTGCCATTGTGTAGCATCCTTTCTTCTTTTAACAACAGTCTTGGAAGTGAGGAGACCAATTACATAGTTTTTTTTGGAGAGCAATGTTGTCCCATTCTTGTCTGATGCAGCATTCAAGCTGCTCAACAGTCCTGGGTCTTCTTTGTTGGATTTTTCATTTCATTATGCACCACATGTTTGGACAGCAGGCAGGCCACTTCAGCACCATGACTCTTCTTCTGTGAAGCCATGCTGTTGTGATGCAGTATGTGGTTTAGCATTGTCTTACAAGGCCTTGCCTGAGAGAGACATTGTCTGGATGGAAGCATATGTTATGCTAAAATCTTTATATACTGTTCAGCACTGATAGTGCTTTTCTAGATGTGTAAGCTGCCTACATCCTAAGCCATGGGTGTCCTGTCCAAACGTTTGTTGTTGGGGGCCAAAAGGAGAAAAATATGTGCAGTCATAGGCCACAGACTTGTAGAGTTTTTTGGTGGTCATAGTACATTTTTAAAGTAGTCCAAACCCAACACTCCACCAGCATTAAAAAATGTACTTACAACTGCATTTTTTAAAGTAAACTTTTGCACAAAACCTGTGAACCTGGCAACCCTGAAGTTCCCATGCTGGGCTATGAGTTGTGCTAGATCATAGTCCTGGTAGCATTTTCTTGCACTTGGTTAGCATGAAAAACTGGTTTTGTTGAGCTTTCAACACCAGTGCCTGACCTAAAAGAGTGATGTTTCATTTCATAATGTCTCTTAACATTATACTCCTTCATTACAGCAACTGTTTCCTGAAAATTAAAAACACACTCTTCCCTCTGAACTCAGTGAACAAATATTCATTTTCCCCAAAACGTGTCTGCAATCTTCTGCATTCTGTCCATTTCTTGTTTCTTTGGAGCCGTCATGTCTACCCAAAAGCTCAGGAACATGTACGTGTAACGTCGTTAACGTTGTGCATTTGCGGGGTAAAGGAGAGGTGGAGTGCTTTAGATTATCTTTACATGACAGCGACACTCAGTGTTCAAACTAGAATCTTGTTTTTTAACAACCTGATTAATAGCGGTATTATTTATTTATTTATTTATTATTATTTCTAAAATACCTCACGGGCCGGACTTTGGATATGCCTGCACTAAGCACTAATGCAGCCTGGAGGGATTTTTCCAAATTATGTCTTTTGATATTATGTATTGTAGATGGTGGGATATTGAAAGTCTTCACAATTTTACATTAAGGAACATTTTTCTGAAATTGTTCTACAATTGTGAATACATTTTTTTCTGCAAATTGGTGAACCTCTGCCCCTCTTTGCTTCTGAGGGACTCAGTAAAATGCTTTTTTATACCCAGTCGTGTGGCTTAGGCGCAAATTGCTACTACATCTGTTTTGTTTTTAATAGTACCACTTAGTTTTCAGGCTTTTGTTGCCCCGTCCCAACTTTTTAGAGATGTGTTACTGCTATTAAATTCTAAATGTGTTGCATTACTTTCAACATGTGTTCTATGTTGTATTGAGAATGAAATATGGGTCTATGAGACTTGCAAATCATTGCATTCTGTTTATATTTACATTTTGCAGAGCATCACAATTGTTTTGGAAATGGGGATGTAACGTTTAGTGATTCAATAGTAATGTGTAGTGAAATAAAGGGTAGTGTTTTAGTAGTATTGTGAAATTAAATGTGATTCAGTAGTACTGTGTTATAATGTGTGGTCAATTTACTGATATTGTAGTGAAGTAATAGCTGGTAATTTGGTAATGCTGTAACATCTCAGCATCTACTGCAACTAAGAGTAAGAATACTTTTACAGGGAGGTTTGTAGGATAATTGCCGTATAACTGTTGAGTTGGTACATAAACATTATGTATATGTGTGTGTGTGCGTGTGTGTGCGTACACATACTTTTTTTCCTTTAAATTCTCCAATAACAGTGATATCCCGTTGCCATTATAATGTGAGTGAAGGCACATTTTTGGTGATTGAATATGCAGCAGCCTAGCAACTAATATAGCAGCTGACTTTGTTACTTTTTAAGCGTATCAACATTACAGACCCTTTAGGACACACTGACCTTTGGAAATGTATGAACTCTACTAAACACTACTAAAATTATGCAAATAACCAAAAACACTTGAATACATCAGATTTTTCTCAAAAATGATGGAAGATCCTCCTAAAAAGGGCAAAACGCTCTTGAAAACTATGAAGATTTGAATATGTTAATAGTAGCATTTAATTATGTTTCCAGCTTCAGGTCCTGGCCGAAAATACATTCAAAACAGACAGAAACAGCTAAATACATGTTGTTGCTCACAGGAGAATTGATTTCCCTCACTAATCATCCGATCTAGCTTAATTAGTGTATATCTCTCATCTCCCTGTGTGTGCATTTTTGTATGGTATTCACAGTGGAATAGAGCTAGCAGGTGCAATTCAGGCAACACATTTAATTTGTTGGTAGAGCTAATCAATCTAGTCCAGCTAATTGCATGTTTACTTTTTAATCTCTGTCTCCAAAATCTTAAGTTGTGGATATTTGACCTGCTTTGAAGCCGTTCATAAATTATGATTAGAAACGTGCCGTTGTAAAGAGACCCAGTAGTCTTAGAAACAGTCCTTATAATAACAGGCGCTCTTGGTCGATTTACGATCATGAATTTGTCCTTTACCAACACCAGTTTAAGCTTGACAGATTTTATAGTGCATGGCTGGAGGACACAAACCAAAGTATTTTTCACTTGGCACATGCTGGTTGGCTAAGTTGTTACTGACCACTTCTTTTAGCCACTCTCCTCCCAATGGGCCCCTAGGTGTGTTTCAATTACGCTCACTTGGATGTGGTGAGCTCTGGCTGATAGAAGTAGAGAGAGGGGAGAGTATTGATGGAGCTCGAGTCCAGCATTAACCTCTATATCCTGCTGGCAAGCATCCACTGAAATGTAAATAAATGCAACTTTTTCTGTCTTTGGTAGCAATTTCACACTTAAAACGGCCATTTTTGTGCCATATCAACAACACTTTTGCATCGTTTGATGTGAGAGCATCTTCATGTTTGGGCCAGAATCCTACATTTTGTCTCTTGAAGTCCACTTATGTCCATTTTACACAACTGTTTCTGTTTAGAATTTCTGTTTAGAAACTCTAAATGAGCGGCTTTAGAACATTATGGACATTTTAGGACTTCGGGAGGCATTGATGTTATTTTGAAAGGTACAATCTACAGCATGTATGTCCTATACCAAACCAAAAACAAAAAATCTGATTTCTAGTGAAGTCCTTTAAGATTATGATTATTAACGTGGACGTTTGAAGCCTCAGACATGGACTGGAGCAATAAAAGCATTAAAAGCAAGCAGCTCTTTCACTGTGAAGGTGTTGAGCTCAAGCTGTGGTTGATTGCATTGATTTTTCCATATGAAGGATCTGCAGTGTCTATAAATGGCCTTGAGTAGGTGCCTTTGCTTTTTCCTTTGCGTTTGTTTCCACCACAAACACCAGTGATTCAGATTTTAAGGATTTCACTATAATGTACTATTAAAGCATTTGCCACACTGACACTCAGTATGTATGTGTATGTATTGATATTTGTTACTGCAGTAGTGAAGGTTCTGTTGTCTACTTCTGTATTCTGTGTACCTACTGGACCAGTAAAGCCAGATTCTGATTCTATAGTTCCTTTACCTGGATGGACATCCACATGGAGGCTAGATGTTGTGCATCATGGGAATGTGTTAGAGTTGATTTCCTTTTCCACAACCAAAAGTAAATCTGGTTTGGGATGTTTTGCTTTTTTAGACTAAAAGTCTGGCCCATTCTGCATGGTATTACTGGGGTGTTGCTTATGTTGCGGTCAGTATTGCACTACATTTTCATCTAGCAGAGAAGCCAGGTGCTGAAAGTCACACCTAGAGTCTCTACTGGCAGAGAAAAGAAGCCTATCTGTCCATCTGTTATCTTTTGAGCTGCCTCTGTCCCAGATTTCACCCCAGATCAAAGAAGTTCTCTAAATAAGCTCCCAAACACTCTTATCATTGAGAACATGGATAACATATGGATGGAGATTTATCACTGTATGGTTTAGAAAGTGCCCTTTTTTTGCTTAACAGTAAGGGTGGGCAATATGACGAGAATGGGAAATCACAATACGTAAGCCATATAGAATATGTATTTTTCTGGCGTTTGAGGATAAGACAAAATGCACCAGCGTACAGAGTTAAAAGGGTAAAAAAATTAAATGAATAAAACACGGTGAGCACAACAGTCCTTGATTTCAAACAGATATAGAATGTAACTTTATTGGAATATTCTTACACTTTGGTGTCTACAGTTGCATCAACTCAAAGTTTCATGTGGTATCGGTTGATAACGCACACACTCGATGTGCGCCCCACCCTTTACTCGTTTTGATTTTGTAACTACTTGAAATCAAGGAGTGTTTCTGTGCTCACCCTGTACAGCGCCACATAAAAAGGAATATTATAAAAAAAAGTCCAATTGTGTTCATCATTTAATTCCAAAATTTAAATGTTCATTTCTTGTAAAGTGACATTTCGAGCCTTTTTTATTTTAATGTTGATCAGTATAATAACTCAGAAATCCAGAATTGTATTAAATTATTTTATTTTTTTTGTCAATAAAATTTATTTTATTAAAAAGAAAATTATTAGAATATTTTATTTTTAGTTAATCTGAGTAAATTATTGTTAAAACAGTATCTACATTAAATTTAAAAAAGGCTTGAAATGTCACTTTATAGGCAATGAATATAAAATGACAGTTTCTCTTTTTGAATTATGAACACAAATGGAACTTTTTCACAATATTCAAATTTTTGGAGATGCACCAGTATTAGTTAATGCATAATGATCCAATAAGCTTCTTGATACTGTGCAGTTTACAATCTAATAAGAGCAAATATCTTACATTATACTGTTTTTATTTAATAGCAGGCACACACACACACACACACACACACACACTAGGGGGCAGTGACGCACACTAAGTGGTAAGCAGCCTTATTCACAGTGTCCCGGGGAGCAGTTGGGGGTTAGGTCCCTTGCTCAAGGGCATTTCAGTCATGTCCTGTTGGTACACAGGGTCGAACCAATGACCTTCCGGTCACACAAGCCTGAGGTTCCTTAACCACAGGTCTCCACTGAACATTAAACATAACTCCATATGACATCACTGCATATCTCACTTTTATAACTGCTTAAAAAGGAAATGAGCACCAACCTTCATTATAATCACATCAATTATGACATGTACAAGATCACAACATGTGAAGAGAAGTGAAACGGAGAGAGATTAGGGAATGACTTATGAACGTTGTCAGGATCGCACTGGTGATGATCACATGCTTTTCTGATTGGAATTCCACAATCTCGTCCTCCCGGCTTGTGCAGAGAGAAAAAAAAAAATACATCTCACGCCCACAACACATTCATATTTCAGTGCTCATAATGTTGAGCCAAGAGTCACCCGGCCCTCAAATCGCCCGTGGAAAGGCTTGTTTGCTTGACTATTATGCATGCCACATCCCATTCAGACCTTTTGGTGTTGGCCGTCTCCTCTGCATGCGCAATGGTTTTTCCCGAACAGGAGACGCTGACATTTCCAATAGCCGCGTCTGCAGCCGGTCACAAGGCATGAAATCCTCCCCGAAATATTTTCATCAGAGAATCCGGGCCCGCAGCTCCCCGCATCCGTGGACATTATGCCGTTCTTGATGTTTTATCATTAGTTGGGAAGTGTTTGGGCCCCTACTGAGATCTTTTGATGGAGCGCAGACAATAAAGCGGTGGAGACAGCCAGCCAATTTTGCCCGCTGCGACTCTACCCCAGCAAGGGGCCTGCGTATTTGTGTTAAAAAGGGGGGGGGGGGGGTGGAAAAAAAGCACGAAGCTTGCATCGTAGTAATGTAAAGTATTTCGGGTCTCTTAGTATGTATATTAAGTCACTACCGAAGTTTTTCGTCCACTCGAAACACGACACCTACATCATCCGACAGACGTTACACGGGCAGTAGTAGAAAAGAAAAAGAGACGAAAAAAAGGTGGGGGGGGGGGGGGAAAAATTGTGTTTATGCGTCCGGGGAACGACCCCATCTCAGCGTCGCCCGTTTTAACCGACCGACAGAGGTGGCGAAATAACAGACGCGAGGTAGTTTTCTAGAGTCATCCCCGGGTTTGTGAAGGGTTGATTACTATTTTGTAGTTCTTGCCGTATTACAGGTGCCTGCGCCCCTCGACGCCCGGGCCTAAGAGACTACTTTTATAAAGCCCCTCCTAAAGTACGGAACACTGGCCGACGTCTGCGCCGATAACCTTTACAGTCGCAGAGGACAAGCCCTTTT
>BRDA01001315.1:28858-41189 GCA_036984385.1 Crenuchus spilurus | reverse complement strand
TTTTCCCGAACAGGAGACGCTGACATTTCCAATAGCCGCGTCTGCAGCCGGTCACAAGGCATGAAATCCTCCCCGAAATATTTTCATCAGAGAATCCGGGCCCGCAGCTCCCCGCGTCCGTGGACATTATGCCGTTCTTGATGTTTTATCATTAGTTGGGAAGTGTTTGGGCCCCTACTGAGATCTTTTGATGGAGCGCAGACAATAAAGCGGTGGAGACAGCCAGCCAATTTTGCCCGCTGCGACTCTACCCCAGCAAGGGGCCTGCGTATTTGTGTTAAAAAAGGGGGGGGGGGGTGGAAAAAAAGCAGAGAAAAAGAAAAGATGATGACGGGCACATTGCAGACAGCCTACTACATCCACAGCACAAAGCTCACCTGCTTTTTGAAGCCATCACTGAATTATATGTATGATTCTCTGGGCTTTATGAAATGTAATGATGCTACGTTCGAAGCAGCGAGTCGTCATCATAATATAGTGTGTCAGACTCACTATTCAGTGCTGTTTATTGCTCGGTTTGCCTTTTTTGTGCTGTGGAATAAGTCGTTTTCCTTTTGGAAAACAGGAGATGAATGGTCTTTGGGTTGTGCATGGCCTTCTGTTCATGTATGCTCCTTATTATCATTTTGAAGTGCTACTGTAGGTCATGTAATGACTTTGCAACCCTCGTTAGACAACATAACCTTATTTTTTTGTCTTCATAATTAACCAAAAGTGTCATTCTCATTGTTACTCACTTTTTCTACCTAGGTTATTTACATGAAAATAAACTAAACTTCCCTTATAGGTCAGGTTGTCTAATTATAATAGCACAATAATGCACAAGGCATTGGTTCACTAAGGCATTGTCAGGCGAATGTGACTTTACTTTGAAATGAGCAAAATTAACAAGCTTTTTTTTATTTCGGTTTGTGTCAAAGAAGCAATTGCTCTTTTTGTTGGAGAGAGTGAGGCACAGTCCTGTCAAATTTCTCTTATTATACTAACATGCAGGTCTTTCAGAATGCCTTTTTTTTGTTGTTTCCCATTTTTTCATTTTCTGCCTCTTGTGTGTGTGTGTTTCATTTTGTTTCCCATCTAGATGTTCTCGCCACAACCCCCCCACCCACTACTACCACCATCAGCCCTGATGATGCCCAAGGTACCGTACGCATTTCGGCTTCAGGGTGCTGCCTCCATCTCACCTGTCTGTTTGCCTGTTTTTGTTGTTGTTGTCTCTTTGTGCCTCCCGTATCCTGTTTTGCCTGTGCGTGTAAGTGTTTACTGTGCGTATGTGAGTGAAGGAGAGAGAACGAGATGCATGTTTATAGAGTATAAGCTGTAACAGACAGCAGGAGAAAGTAAAAGATCAGGGCAAGCAGGCCGCTGTAATAAGATCACCCTGCTGATAGCACACTCAGTGGCCGTGCGGCTGTAGCACTTGTCAGGCTGTGCTTGTCAAATCCCTTTCCTGTCATACGTTTGATCTTCAGCACTGGAGATTCAATTTTACAGAGAGAATCTTTTCCTGATCTGCTGCTGTTGCTCAAGCTTGTCATTCCTCAGATCGCTATTACATTATTAGCCCAGTGCACGACAGACAGCAGCTCACACATAGCGACATTCAGAATGTCCTGTATTCAGTTATTAATCCCAACACCTAAATCAAAGCTGCACTTTTCAGTTGTTAAGCTTATTATCTTAATAATACGTATTATTGCTTGTAGCAGTCGCTGTTTTTCTGAGAAATTGAGACAAAATTCTGTTAAATGTCAAATAGACAGAAAGACAGACCCTGAAAACTGCAGCATTACAGTAGATAGATATGTAATTGCCAAATTGGAAATTCTACTCTGCGTTTTACCCGTCCATGCAGTGAACACACACACTAGCATATACACACTAGGGGGCAGTGGGCACACACATAGCAGCCACCTGCTACAGTGCCCAGGGAGCAGTTGGGGATTAGGTTCTTTGCTCAATGGCACCTCAGCCATGAATATATCATTCCTGCTGAGGACAAGCAGCAACCTTATGGTCCCAAACCTGCTTCTCTAACTTTTATGCCATGGCGGACCCCAATAACTGATCAGCAAAACCTCAATAATGATAAATATGATCATTTAAAAATAAATGTAAAGCCTATAATAATAATAATAATTATTATTATTATCATTATTATTATTATTATTATTATTGCTATTATTATTTATTTATTATTATTATTATTATTATTAGCAGCAGTATTATAATGCATAGTAAAACTGCTATGCATAGCCAAAAGTGTTTGAACAGTAGCAGATTAAGGTATACTTGCAGTGTTTCAGAAAGATCTCACATGGCATTCTTTAACAAAGTGTAGCTGTACCATATGCCGCTGAATGAGTTTCTGTATATACAATTCTACAGACATTTTAGTTTTTTTTACATTTACTCCACCCACCATCCATCCATTATCTACAGCTTAATCCTGATCAAATTTGCTGATAATCAGTATTTTTCTATTTACCTTCAACCACATGATTAATTTTTACATTTTATTTATTAAAATTGCAATATTAGGCTGCAATAAATGCTCATTTTACTCACACAGTCTTAAGCAAACGTTTGGGCATCTCTGGTTAAATGACATGCTTTATTGATTTTCTACATGAACATGTGTTAACCCATCTTCTACAATTAACACAATTCTGCATACTTTAATGCAAGCTTATATTTAATTTACAGCATTTACCTTTTCAGGAAAATATTCAAATTGTGGCTCATAAAAAATGTTATAACACATTAAAATATTGAATTTATTGAAATTACCGAATGTAATAAATCAATTTAAAAAAGGGCACTAAAGGGCACTTGTTCTGTTTAGCGGAGAACCTGTGTTTCTTATTTTCTGTTAAAAAAACAACACGAAGGATTTGACCAGTGGAGTCCAAACTTTAATATAAAATGTCAGTGTTCAGTATAGCATTACTTTAAAATGTGATTTTAAAATGTATATAAAATCATAAAATATTCTTCTCATGAACAGAAATGCCATTGATTCAGTGTATAGAATTTGCCCTTTCAATTTCAGTTTTTTTTTCCTTTTTGAAGCGCTATTGACAAAATGACACAATGTTTCTGTTTGTACCAGTGCAACCTTTAAAGGATAACTTCAAAACATTAATTAACATCCACATCTTAAGGCATGTGATTCAGTAACTGCGAGAAAAAGTTCCTTTTTTAAACGATGAGCATAAATAATGGAAATCTGGTTTGTAAGTCTTTAAAGGGTTAAAACGGTGTAGAGATGTAGATTGTGTGAATGGACTTGGCCTTGCTATCTAAAGCTGAAAGGAAAGATCTGAACTTTGGATCTTAAGATGGAGTGAAAGGGTCAAAAAAAAAAAAAAAAAAAAAAGGTGTTGTGTGTGGTATGCAGGCACCTCCAGGTCTGATTCATGTTTCTCGACATAAAGAAGGCAGCTTAGTACCGGGAATGCCAGCCAAATAAATCAATGTTAGGAGGTCTAGGGAACCTAGAACCGTAATGCATTTTTGATGAACTGGCAAAGAGTGATAAAGGATAGGGAGCACTCCACTTTAAAAAAATCAATTAAGCCATAATGTCTTGCTGAAGTGCTCGGTAGCTTTAGGCGGTGACATTTCGAGATGATTGCCATTTATAATACAAAATAAATGGCCAAATGGAAGTGCTCTGCACACCAATAGTTGCAACTTTTGACAGGTGCCTGAGCTTTTTCTATATCAAACGAGTCTTATAATTGATATGCTGGGTAAGTAGAAGCGGGGTATGGCATTAGCCTTTACAGAACCGCAGAAGAACCTTCAAGACCCAATCTCTGTGTGATCATAAGCCTGAACTAAGTCGATGTATATTCCATCTGTAAAGAATATCTTCTCTTTTTCCTATCTATAGAGTTTCTGTGAATACAGAAGGAAGCTACAAGAGGGTGTATTATCGGTGTCAGTCTTAGCCTCGGATTAGCATTCAAGCAGTACTAGCTTTCATACACACGGAAGTTAATCCGGTCAAACTGTGGGCAGTGAAGAGCTCAGGATGTTGCAGGACAGTTTGAACCAGCCTGCATATCATCAGCCGTGAAAGTTCATTCTATCTGCTCACTGATAAGGATGTGTAATTGCTGGAAGATCTACACGTTTAACTACAGGCTAGGTGGACCTCAGCCAAAACTGCTTGGGTCTTGGAGAAAACAAAGCTATCACGGGTCAATAAGGAAAGAATAATTTTGTGAATGTTTTTTTGGTCCAAATGTAAAAGGAGATGGAGATTTATGCTGGATAAAGGTGGGTAAGGAACATGGTGTTGTATTATATAAGCATAGGTTGATGTATTGTGGGTCTGTTTTGGAAACCGTAGGCGGATGTCAGGTTTTAAAAAATGTTGTGGCAGGAAATGCATCTGTATTAAATGGCTGAATAAATAAACCGCACACCAACTAACACCATTAGCTAATCTTCTTTTTTAGGCTTGGGACTAACATGGTGCACGAAAGCTGATGGTCCATCTAGCAGGCCTGTATTATCTATACAAACAGAGGAATATAAACTTTGGTCTTGGGTCTAATTCCCTTTCGACAGATGAATTGTGCTGGACTGTGTCTTAAGTCCACGTTTTGACATCAACAGTGTTTTCCCATATAATGAGTTCCTCTCCAGATATTTTTCAGGGCTTTTTCCAATATGTGCCAGCTCTGGCTTGGGCGCCCTTAGGTAAAGCACGACGAGCTAGCCTCATATATCTGTCTGATGAGGGGGCATTTATGCTGCTGTGTGTGGGGATGATGGAGATGCCGCTGGGCGAATGACACACACAAGACAAGGTGGCTCATTATTCTTACAATGGGTTCTCCACTTTCGGCTATGGTTTAATTTTTCATCAAAAAATTGCTCTACAACCCATTCCCATGGCCACGCCTTTTGATGACAGGACAATTTTAGACATTTTTTCCCCCCCATGTTTTGAGACAAGGGACAATTTGAGCCATATGAATTGATGGTAGGTGAAGTTTTGTTGGTTGGATCATATGCCATATTATATATATATATGAATTGGCTTTCTTACAGAAGGTCTTGTGAGGTGTTTCCAGTATGCAGCGCTTAGTATCAACAAAAAGTGGGCCAAGGACGTACTACTGGTGGACCAGTTAAAGGGTCATTGGTGCCCAAGGCTCATTGATGGCATCTGAAGGCTCATTGTCCATTTGGTCCAATCTTACAAAAGGCCTACAGTGGCAGAAATTGAAACGTTAATGCTGGTTATGACAGAAATGTGTCAGGACAGACAGTGCACCACTGAACGCATCCACAATGAAAAGATGGGCATCAGAAAGACCTTTGAGGTGGGTAGGTCTGAAGAATCACATGGACTCAACAGCTGTAATATCAAATACATCAACACTGTCAACATCTACCAACAACAACTACATTTATAAAATTTAATTTGCACCCAAATTGGCTAATGGGAGTCATCACATCACCGTTTCTCATTCCTTACTCAACATTCACTCAATGAACATGTCTCTATTTTATACAGCTTAAAGGCAGGGATATGAGTACACCTGACTGGTGAAAAGCCACTTCACTTGAAAGAATCTGTGAAAAACAAATTCCCTTCCAGATGAGACACTTCCCCATGTGACAAGTTCATCTAAGTGAACAACCCAGTGAATTTTCTAACCTCAGGAGGTGTGAACCAATAGATAACCAGACACTGAACTCTGAGGTTTTCAATCGTCACATAGAAAGAATCTTCAGTCACAATAGTGCGGCTCGTCACTCACAATCACAAAAAGTCTAATATGTTAATTAGCAAAAGTGAACCATTACACACATCCTATTACACGTTCCACTTAAACCCATGCCACATCAGGACCAGACTGACTTTTGCTCCACTGTGGCAAAGAAAAGATTGGTGTGACCACAGCTGAAGTCTATTAGGAAGAATAAAGGACAGAGAATTATCTTTATCTAGACTGGATACACCAATATTTTTTGGATCTGATACAATTACTTGTTAATTATTGATTATTGTGACTGATACTGATACCATACCAATAATTAAAAAAAAGAAAAAAAATTAACGTAAATATTGTACTGTGATATAAAATTCACATTTTATTACGGCCATCGGCTACAACAGATAGTCACAGTGTGGCCAGCAGAGGACGCTGTGGGGTCTGTACAAGCTAAAAATATGACAATTTTTGGAATCATCAGCCATAATTTCAACATGGAGCCAATAACAATCATTTAATTTATCGGCAAATAACACTGTACATGAGCCACCATTACAAAATGAATATTGTAAAAAATTGTCAAAGAAAAGTGACATTTAAAATTTGATATCCAGAATCTCAAATTATTAGAATATTTCATTGAGTTAGTAAATTACTATTCAAACAGTATCAATATTCAAACAAAGAAGGCTTGAAATAGGTCACTTTGTGTAATGAATATATTTGTGTAATATAAAATATATTACAGTTTTACCTTCTTGAATTAAATTATCAACACGAGGTTCTATTTTTTGGAGATGCACTGGTAATAACCAGGCCCGTAGCCAGCTTCTGTTATAGGGGGTTGCTTTTTGTAAGAAAGTGGTCCTGTTTTGGGGAAAGGCGAGGCCTGAAGGGCTGAAGCCAGTGAGGCCGGGGGTACGGCCCCTGGAAGCTGAAGCCTTTTTAGATAGTCTCAGGTGCATTTTGGGCACTGGAGAGGGGTAATTCTTCATTATATTCCATATAGGACAAACTCTAATTTAAAGACTTATAATATGACAAATGGCAATAATATACAACATAAAACCAAACCAAAAAAAGACAAGCTAATTGTGATTAATATTTATTATCACAGTATTCATCTTATACAACAAACGAAAAAATCTTTATCTTACTTTGAACTTGACTATTACAAAGTCTGGTTCTTGACTGGGTCATAGTCAGTGTGAAATTGTTAATTAAATGGTAGAACAGCAAGGGCTGATGCTGACACTATGACCAGAGGATCGCAAGTTTGAATCCCAGTCATGCTGTTTACCATCAACAGCCGAGGCTCAAGAGATCAAAAATTGGCAGTGCTCTCTCTGGGTGGGTAGATGGCGCTCTCACTCTCCCTATCACTCTCACATTGCAATGTCCGCTGGCTCAGGCGTCTACTGATTGGTCTATTCGGAGCTGGGAACCCTGCGCTTTCCTCCGAGCGCATTGGCGTATCAGCGGTAGCTCGAAAAGAAGCGGTGGCTGCATCAAACGCATTGGAGGAGGCGTGTGCTTGTCTTCACTCTTCCAAGAGTCAGGGACAGTGCAAAGTGATGGGGAGAGACCCCTAGTGGATGGGATAGGTTAATTGGCTACTATCACATTGGGGGGGGGGGGAAATGGTAGAACAGCATAATAAATCAAAAGACAAGCAAAAACAAACTTTCCATCCATTTGCTAATGAAGCAAAATGATGATGTACAGCTAATGTTTTCTTAAATAATTTAGTGTATCCATACAGTGTTCAGCTGATGTATGTGATTATATAACAATTTTTTTAAAAGGACCTTAACTTTGTTCAGCCAATGAGATTTCAGATCTAGAGCTGTTTTACATTAATAAAAGCTTTGCAGATTTTTAAAGTCTTACACTAGCAACATACCTCAAAACAGCCAGTTCAAATGCAAATTCACTTTATTCTAGGAAAATATAATAGCTAGAAGCAATAAGTGTCCTATCCATCGTCCAGATGGCCCTGTGTTTTTCCATAATGCCCCCCCTTCCAGCTTTCCCCTCTTCGCTTCCTGTTCCCTTGCCTTACTCTCTTTCTTTCTCTTGGCTGGTGTGGTGTGTTGCAGTGTTGAGCTTTTGCCTGATGCTATGGATGGCACCTGTCCCGAGTAGACCTCCGTTCCTGCTCTTCTGCATGCTGCCTCTGCCCACTGTCCTGCTCTAACCTTTCCCTCTCTCTCTCTCTCTCTTTTCCCTTTTTTGTTCCCTCAATCCTATCTCGACCCGTTTGGCTCTCTCCCACCCACCGGTCCTGCTCTTTCATGTCCGGTCCCTCGGCCTGCTTTAATAATACACACCCCAGCACACGGAGGCCATGTATGCGGATGTCAGTTTGGTTCCATGTGGGGAGATAAAAGCCTGCTAGATTAGCTCAATGTGGGGTTCGCTGTGTGAGAGGTGGCCAATGGGGAATGAAATGCCATCATGATGCGCTGACGAGGACGCATCCTAATTCATTGTAGAGCGCTCGGAGAAAGAGCAGGAACGTGCACCTGTAAATGCACATGCACTTGTTGGACTATATTTTTAGTGTGTAATGTACTTTTAGTGTGTTTAGTGGGTTCACAGCCATTTATGTTGTGTGTTTACCATTAAATGTTAGATCAAAAGGGCAGTGTTTAGCCTTACAGAGAACACATCCTACATGTTTCTTACATTCGATTTTCCCCCAGAGGTTTGCTTTTGACATTTTCTCTGGTTTTATGTACCTGAGACAGACATAATTCATGTTTACATGGCCATTTTCCAACCTCTCTTTATCCCTTAGAATTAAACAGGCTCTTTTTGTTATTGACTTTAAAATGTGTAACCTTTCTTCTGATTGGCTGTCGTGTATTAGGCTGCGTTCAAAAAGCAGCCTAGGATTAAAAACACCTTCATGACGAAAGAGGACCCAAATTGTTGAATATGTACACTATTGTGCTAAGGAATGTTTTGAATTGTTTTGTTTAACCCTTTCCAAACCTCTCCTTCTGACATTTCAGTATTATTTGTGGCCATCATCCAGTTCCTGCTTTGGTTAATTAATGCTTTATGATGTTAAATTGAGCGGGATGCTGATGAACATAAATCTACACAATGGTTCCAAGCCTCAAGATGTGCTGAACAATTCTGTAGGATGTACAGCATTCTTATACATAGAATACTGCCAAATATATGCTTTAATGACATCACACAGTTTAGTGTGCACGTGCCATGTGAAATGGGGAGTGAAAATTACATTTTCAAACTTTAACAGTGTTTACCTCCTACATCAAGGGAGAGGAATATTTGATTTTATGTAATACGGACCATTTCGTGTTGAACTTATTGACTTAAAAACTAAGTGTACACAAGTAAAATGAGCATAAATTGCCCAAATTTGTGCTGTATATCCTGCTCGAATGCAGCTGTATTGATCTACGCCCACATAGTTAAATAAATTCTCTTTGTTGGCTGCACTAGTTATTTGCGGTAATCCTCTTTTAAACACACCAATATTTTTGGAGAGGAAAAAGATGCAAAATAAACCCTCGCGGTACATAGTAAATCCAATTCCAAATAGCATATTGTAGACGTGTATAAACTCTTAAGGCCGTTGCGTGCTGTGGTGAACGATTGTGCTTTGTTCGCAAGAGATTTAGGATGCGATGGCTAATTGAGATGTCAGGTTTTGAACGCTTCTTCCTCCACCTATTCATTTAAGAACGGGTACGTGAGGAGTTTTTGCCTTTCACAAGCGCATTTTTATGCTTTCACACCCCTGCTACACTTCTCTCTCATTTGATAAGTGTTTTATTTTTCATCCGTGTGCTGTGTAGCCTAGCAACAGGCAGCAGGCAACAGTTCAAGGCCTAAATATGGTTTTCTGTGGAAGGGGGAGCAAGTGGCACAGTGCTTCAAAAGAAGCACACAGTCACTTAAACACCACTGCAGCCAAGCAACTCACACACAGCCGCTAGAGTTTCTCCTCTTTTTCACTTTTATTTTCCTTCGTTTTTTTTTTTTCCTTTCAAAATTGTTGAAACTGTTAGGAGCTTAGAAGGTCCCATCCTGATTGTTATTTCTAAGGCAGTTTCAGGGCCATTTCAGGGCTGTTTCTTGCTTTAAGCAGTCACTTAAGGCCTTCAAGCCTCCACAGGTCCCAGGAGTTGTTTTTTTGTTATATATCTGTATTTATCACTTTATTACTGGACAAAACAGACATCAGTGATTACTTTGTATCCACAAAAATCTTGAAAGCAGACATTTTTTAAAAGAATGAAGCACTTAAACGCACTGTCATGTATTATAAAAGTGCTCTCAAGTCAATTCCAACTACATGAACAGTGTTTCTCCAGAACATCACGTCTTCCATTTGGCTTCTCAATGGCTCATTCATGATTCATCTAGGATTGTATCCATCCTGCTTGTTGCTTGCGCTTTCATTTTCAACTGTTGCAAACAGAAGCATCATTTCAAGTGATCTGCTTCTCCTCATGGGCAGCACAGTGGCTTCATCAGTACGCTCGCCTCTTAGCACTGGGATCTTTGGTTCGAGTTCCTAACTGGATGGATTTTCCATCATGTTGTCCACTTTTCAGGCCCGTAAACATGGAGGTCAGGTGAATTGGTTATTCTAAATTGCCATGGTGCAAGTGTGTTTATGTCTGTGTGCCAGGCAACAGACTATGGCCTTGTCCTGGCTAAGGCTAAAATAGAGTAACACCCTGCTTAGTGCTCACTGAAGGGGTATTGGGACGCCCCACGACCCTGAACTGGATTAAGCCGTTATAATGACACCTGGATGTTCAAAATAAGATACTTGCAGTTTGGTTATCTGGGCTTCTAGTGAAATGTTATTGAAGCGTACAGTCATACTGGTCTACCAGTATGCCCAGTCTGCATAAAATTCTCTAAATTTTGTCCAAAAGACAAAACTGATGGATAGGGGTTTCACAGCTTGTGAATGAAAATTGCTTCACTTCCAGCCAAGAATTACTTCAACGCTGGTCTTTTACAACCATTTTCTGAAAGAACACTTCCCAATGAACTGCATACCATGAACATATGAAGCAGAGTGGCACGCAGGAGTCCTTCAGACGTCTTTGCTGTCGGCCACAGTTCTGAGCAGAATTTCCTGCAGACTTGAGATTTTTGATTTGGTACACAAATTCAGATACTTCCTTCACACTATGGCCTTTGGTGCCCAAATTCAGTCTTTTGCCAATCATTAACATCTGCTTTTTGACCCATTTTCCACACATTAAATGATACATTCAGTGCACTGTACTACTTCTTCTCAATCTATGAATCCAGTTACACACCCTGCAGGTATTTATAGCTCAAATCATCCTTGTTCAGCACCATCTGCAGAAAAGTTACTACCACCTTAAACACACAATTTTTATGATACAAATGTGACTACATTTTTGTCCAGGAGCTTATATCGTCTTAATTTTTTATGCTACAGAAGCATTTCTTCTGTAGCATCTGCTCTTCATTTATGAAGTGAGGTTAGGATGCTGCTTAGGGCTGATAAATGTTCAGAAAAAGCCTTGGCTACATGGTAACACTGAACCACTTGAACTGTTTCAGGTTTGAGTTCTGAGATAGTCAGGTCAGTGGAACCTTGGGCACACGCGTTCACTGAGCAGACCAACTCCCAAGGTGTGTGTCGATGCCAGGCTGATTCAGACAGTTCACCTCACAGGGCCTCATTTTAAACTCGCTCCCTTCCCTACTCTGAACAGATTTAGCACTGATAAAGGCAACCGTCCCTCAGGTGAAGCAGAAGCGCTTCCCAGACAGGCAAAGTTTGATTTTTTTAAAGATATATTGATGATGGATATGTTAAAGTCTAGACTTCCTCTATTCTCAGATTTTTTTTTCTCCTTCTCTCTATTTGCTCACCTGCACTGAACCGCGGCAGTGTTCTGTCTTTTATTGCTTTTTTCCTAATTCAGATGGTCTTTGCTTGAACTAAAAATGGGCTCATTTTTTCTGTACGAGCTGACAGTCATTGGCTAACATGGATGCATGAATTTGATTACCATACGAGTGATGGGCTTGAATCAATTTAATCAAAGTTTATTTCAGTATTCTTCAGCCAAGAAGACCTGTGCAGTGTTTGTGCTCACAAGGAGTAGAATATTTCTGCACATACAGTACATCCTGTTGCTGTGGATAGTGCTGTAAACATTACGCTGGGCTGCATTTATGGCAGTAGTGGAAAAACAATCAGGCTTAATTTAGATGCTGAATTTTAATAGCATCCACTAGTTTTCTTCAAACTGGCCCATTAGATTTGCATTTCTAAAGGCATCCTGGCTGTTTCCAACAAGCAACACTACATCTTTCCAGAGTAAATTCTACATTCTTTACAGTTTATTCATTTAGCGTACTGATTCCAGATCCAATCAACAAAAAAATGTACGAAATTAAGAAGCTAGATACTTTTTTACTCTTATTGTGCACTGCTCAAAAAATAAAGGGAACACTAAAATGACACATCCTAGATCTCAATGAATAAAATATTCCAGTTGAAAATCTTTATTTATTACATAGTGGAATGTGTTGAGAACAAAATAACAAAAATGATC